>CAKNYM010000258.1:62654-154117 GCA_932195095.1 Andricus curvator | reverse complement strand
AACGGTAGTTCGGTTTCTAGACTATTTAATTATTATTAATTAATCAAAATATGGTTTCTTTATTTAAAATATCATTATCTTATATGATACCGATCTACCGTTATATTCCACTCATCATAATTAAAGAACTAAACCTAAGGAGGAAAGATAAACTAGTTATTAAAATAAATACCTCTATATCTAATTTAAAAATACTTGTGTTCGATTGATGTACGGGTAGACAAGAAAACATGCGTACACGTACATCAATCGGATTTGTTTATTTCTTAATTTGGCCCGATGGGAGTTAGTGTAAACTATTATCTTGTCATTTAATATTTATTTTAATTATTTTAATGGTCGAAAAAGGAATTTGCTGTCCCCCTTGATTGGCCGGCAATTTCATAATTTATTATGACGAACAATTTATAAGTTAAATAACTTAAAAATTGTTCGTCTAATACTCGCTTGAGCTCCCCACTTGTACGGCCAGTGCGGTAAGCGCGCGTGGGTTTGAGAGGCTGGCGCAGGCGTACGTGACTCGGCTTGCTGCAAGATTTTCGTAAACACGGCCTGGCCACGTGTTGGCAGGCTGTCGTCACTCAACCGGGGAAATTTTCCGGCCATTACCAGGCCATCAAGGAGGATACCGAAGGGCTCGAACAAAGCAGTTATTGAATGAGGGTAGGCAAACTCGTCACTTTGAATCTCGGGAATCGGGAATTTGTCACGTAGGACCCTCACTCATGTTTTCGTATAGAAAACTTGAGTGAGAGATCACGTAGGCCAAGTGCTTAGATTTCCGAGGTTCTCAATTTGTATATTTGACATACAAGAAAACGAACGAAACATATTGATGTCAGATATCATTTCATCACGGAAAAGTACGACAAACAAATTTTCGACTTGGAGTATGTTGCAACAAAGGATCAGGAATCTGACTGTTTGACAAAACAGTTGTCAGGAGATGTTTTTTGTAATCAGCGAAATAAATTAAATTTAAAGAGTTTCAAAGAACTATAATATGTTTTCTTTTGACAAGTGTAATGAGTCAAGTTCAAGGGAGAGTGTTAGGATGATAGTTTTATTTAACTCATTGTCTGTGTTTTGAATTTCGCGCAAATTCCCATATAGATTCATCTATATTCTGCTTTGGTTGCTAGGGGTTTTCTGAGGTTATGTTGTTTTTGTCTCATGGTTGCTCGACGACGTTTTGTATTGTTCTCCACGAGTGTTCTTACAATAAAAGAATTCTCTTTTATAATTTAATCCTGAGTCATTTATTATAAACACTATCAAAAGTTAACAGGTTAAAATATAACTTACGATAAAAATGGGGTAAGCCTAATCCAAAAACTGAAAATAAGCTCAGCCACGTGAAAGGACAATAATTTTATATAATAATTCGGAAAAGAGGTTAAAATAAGGTTAAAAAATCTCATTTTTTTTATGTTTTCTCTAATATGCATCAAAACAAATCCTCGAAAGAAACGAGTGTGAAAAACGCCGTCAAATAATACATTCTTACTAGGATTAAATACAAAATTATAGTAGAAACATAACACAATCATATATAATTCTATCTACATTAAAATATGAAAAATTATTCAACAAAGAAGGGAGGGTAAGAAAAGTAGAAAAATGTTGTGAAACCACTAACATTCGCCAAATACTACTATTGTATGAAACATTTTTGTCATTATAGATTATAATATTTAAATTATTCATGCCCCAGAAGTAAAATATTTTCAATAATAATATGAATTACAAATTTAAGTTTACAAACATTTCTTGAAAATTCACATTTGGCGGGCTTGTCTTCATATGGGAAGTACATCGCAACCCATGCATATATCAATATTCAACTAAAAACAATTTAATATAAATACAGTTTAGGGATAGGTTCAAACTATTATAGCTATTAATATAAGCATTGACGAATGTTCTTATTACAATTGAAAAATTACATAAACAACATTGCACATGTTTCTTCTCATTAGAATAAAAATAGTGATTAATTAGTTATACTACATACAAAATAGACTGAGTACTATATTACGGAATTTTATGTCAGACTAATCCATTTTAAAATCGTAAAGGGATGGTACGTATTCCGCAAAATTGAATCATACTAGCCTCAGCGCTACACTTTATCGATTAGTCTTACATACAATTTCATAATACTAGACAGAGCCTATATACAAGTTTCAGAAATTCATTTGAAGTCCATTATAAAGACAGGCCCACCAAATGTGAATTTTCAAGAAATGTTTGTAATCACAAATTTAAAATTCATATTATTATTGAAGGTATTTTACTTCTGGAACATGAATTTTTTAAATATCATAATCTAATAATGAAAAAAAATGTTTGATCGATTAATAATATTTGGCGAACATTAGTGGTTTCACAACCATCGATTATAAAATGTTCATGACATTTTTTCCTTTTCTAACCCTTATTTCTTTGTTCAATAACTTTTAATGTTTTACTGAGGATGGAATTATATATGATTGTGTTATGTTTCCACTATAATTTTGTATTTATGTTTAAGCGATTCAAAATACCCTCATCCAAGAAAACCGTAAAATATACCGAGAACGGGAAAAATTCCTGACCACTAAGCTACTGAGCGTCTCTCGCGAATTCCTAAACGAAAGGGTAATATATAACACGTACACTCGATACGAGAGAGCTTACAGGTAACCAGTCTCCGCTTAGCACTCTCAACGACGAGAGGTTGAGTGAGAGACGCTCGCTTGCGTTGGATCACGCGTAATTCTACGAATTTTGTTCGCCAACTCTCTTACGGAGAACCATAGGTAACCGGCCGGGTTAATGTTTCAGGACGGGAAATAACTAGGAACACTGGATTTTGATGAAATTGAACCCTATCAAAAAGGGATGAGATGATTTTTCTTTTACTTAACCAAACAAAGGTTAATACTCTGGATTATTTTAATCAAAGTCACACTAACGAGGAGAGGTGGTATTAAATTAATTATTCGATTTATGATATGTCTCGTGATAAATGAATTTAATTTGGATTTTCAACTCATTATCATTCGGGAGCTCGTCCAATGAAGGCTTCACAGTTAGCAAACACGATCTTATCACGAATTGAATAATTAACTCACTCGCAGGAAAATCATTCGATACTAGGAATTGAATAAATTCCCGGAATGGATCCGTCAATTTTCCTACAGAGTCTAAAGGATATCAAAAGCTAGAGTAAAACTAAAAACTAGTTAACAAATGGACAGCGAAATTTCCCATAAACAAAATTAATATTAACAAACTGGAAGTTAGGAAAGCAAAACTTTACTTCGTATCAATAGCAAACGTGACACAAAAGTTTGCACGAAATCGAGTTTCCCTCGCTAATAACTGAATTAGAGAAAATCCAAGTTGTTCAAAAGAGGGAGAAAACAGAAATTTAAAATGAGGAAACAAAATCCGGACTTTTAGTGTTAAAATAGCGATAGGTGAATTTTAAAATACGATTGCAGTTTAAAGAAAGGACTAAAGGAGATTAAAATTATAATATGTCAAGGAAATGCTAATCGATGATGAAAGGTAAAAAACAATTCCGATTTTCGCTTCTGTGGCCTCATTTCCCTTAAAGAATTTTTATTGATATTAACTGAATTTCGAAAATGAGAACAATTAAATTAAGGGCTATAATTGACACTGGATCAACGAAGAGTTTAATATCTAAAGAATTTATCATAGAAAACTATTTTGAAATTCACGGTTTAAAATTAGAAAAGAGTAAAATCACTTTTGGTATTAACCAAGAAAATTGTATATGGTTGATAGAGTTTCTTTAATAATTGTTGTTGCTAATCGGATATTTCGTTTCAGGTTTATCGTTCTTCCCGGATTGGTATCGACGTGCATACTCGACATCAATTTCCTGACTAGGACACATTAAATCGTCGAAAAGTCTAGTTCTTATGGATAAAATTCCATGAGAAAGACGTTCGCTACAACTGAATTTAGAAACAAGTAAATTAACTACTAATCAAAACATGAAACTGTTCCGACTAATCCAGATGTAACGAATCAAGAATCAAAATAGTAATGCTCAATTCAGAAAATAATGCTCACATAAAGAATACTGTTACCAAGTAACAAGTACGTTACGCGCGCGCTTGCAGCGCGCCTTCGTCTCTTTCTGCGTACGGTAGTTTTAAAATTGTTATCTTAAATAATCGTAAGGGTCAGTCCCAGTAATTTGCCACTTTTTTTAATCGTATGAGACTTTGTTTGAAAAATATAAACAAAAATCAGGCAAAATTTCTTGACACCCACCTGTCCCAAACTACGGATTCGAAATAAAAAATTACTGAATTATATTAACAGCATTTTTTAGGTTTGAGATTAACAGATAATACAAGGTGTCCCGCCACCTATACAACCCCTTGTAATATGTGCTAGTGCACAACAAAATAAACAAAAAAGTCCTGTGGCAAGAAGTTGTGCGAAGCTTAGTTTGGGCACAATAAAGCTTCAAAGTTGGGGCTAATCAACTAATGAGGAGCAAGCTGTAGCGACCTCTTGTATGTGTTTAAAAGGTTGAGATAGTGTGTGATGAAAAAACAAAAATTGTGCAACCAAAAAAGATTTACAGTTTTTGTTATGAATTACTTTTTGATGGGACGCGTAGTTTTTGTTGTATTCGTAAAAAACAACAATGAAAATAAACAAATCAAATTTATGGATGAACGAAACAAGCTAAAAAAAAATAAGGAGACAAAAGTTGTTCACCTCGAAAAAAACCGCAAATTTGTTATCAATCATTTTTTGACAGGATTTGTAATTTTTTTTTAATCGTGAAAAAAGACATTACAAATAAACATATTAAATTTTTGGAAATAAGACACAAGGTACAATAAAATAACAAAATTGTTTTCAAATGAGTTCTTAAAATTTACTTTTACCCTTTTTTTCTGACAAGACACGTGATGAGAATGTGTTCGTTAGAGCCGAAGGAGCTTTAACAAAAGAGAATTCACACGCACTAAATTTCAGTGGTCGATGGTCTGACCTTCAATTTTAAATTATATGCTGAAACTTTGGGGAAGTAAAATGACCGAGCGCGGTGCGCAAGATAAATATATTACCGAGCGCGAAGCGAAAGATAAATATATTATCGAGCGCGAATCGCGTGATCCAACAGGTACGCGCATTAGACGCGCTCAAGCTTGCGAGCGAAGCGAGCCGCACGTGATGAGAATGTGCCCGCACAGCGGGCGGATTTTTTATTTTATAAACAATGCTGATAAAAAACAACCCAAGTCTGGGATTTATAATGGAATACATCAAGTTTATCGTAGGGGATCGACCAAAAATTGATCAGCAATAACACCTGGTTATCATATTTAGTCGCTCAGTAACGATGATTGTTTAAGCAAACATAATTAAGAAATGCATTATTGGACTATTTTTTTATGTACAAACTTACTTTTTCAACAGCATAAAATGTTAATAACTAATTTATAAACTTTTAAAGACATTTCAAATTATTTCAAAATATGAAACAGAAACATTGCGATGAATCGAAAAATGTGACTTTTGTTGTTATAAAAGGTTTTGTGTTATTTTAATCTTTTTAGCGAATTTTCAATACAGACATTTTTGTGAGTTTTTCAAATTTTTAGTTTTTTTGTTACTTTTGTTACAAGTTATTTAACAGAAATTATGAGAGGAACTAAAAAGAGTAACTTTTTTTGTAGCTGCAATAAAGATGTTTGCCTTATGTTGGGCTTGCTAAAGAGTTTTCAAGAAAACAAGTTTGCTGGGTTTCGTAAATGTTCAGTTTTTTTAGTTATTTTTGTCACAAGTTATGTAACAGAAATTATGACAAGAAACGAAAAAAGTGACATTTTGTTGTTGGTTGAGGTATTGTCTTATGTTCAGCTTACCTAAAGTTTTCAAGAAAAAAAGTTTGCTGGGTTTCGTAAATGTTGAGATTTTGTCTTAGTTTTGTCCCAAGTTATATAATAGAAATTGTGAAAGCAATCGAAACGGGTGACTTTTGTTTTTAGAAAATGTGTTTTGTTATTGAAATTTTAGTAACAAAGTTACACGACAGTTTTCGGGGTTTGCGTGTGTTGCGATTTTTTGTTAGACTTGTTACGAGTTATTTAACAGAAATTATAAGAACCGACAAAAGTAACTTTTTTTGCTGCTAAAGGTGCTGTCTTATCTTGGGCATTTTGACAAACTTTCAAGAAAGCAAGTTTGCTCGGCTTCGCGAATATTCAAGTTTTTTCTACTTTTGTTACGAGTTATGTAACAGAAATTCTAAGAGGAAGCAAACAGGGTGACTTTTGGTATTAGAAAATAAGTTTTGTTTCTAATATTTCAGTAACGAAGTTTCAAGAAAGGAAGATTTCTCGATTCGCGTGTGTTTAGATTTTTTTGTTAGATTTTTTAAAAGTTAAGTAACAGAAATTATGAGAGGAACCGAAAAGAGTAACTTTTTTGTTGGTAAAAGTTTTATGTTAGGCTTGATTACAAATTTTCAAGAAAGCAAGTTTGCTGGGCTTCGCGAATGTTCCGGGTTTTTAAAATTTTTTACAAGTTATGTAACAAAAATTCTGAGAGGAATCGAAGGGGGTGACTTTTGTTGTTAGAAAATAAGTTTTTTTATTAAAGTTTCAGCTAAAAAGTTTCAAGAAAGAAAGTTTTCTGGGTCTGCGTGTGTTGAGATTTTTCTCTTAGATTTGTTAAAAGTTAGGTGACAGAAATCACACTATCTCAACGTTTGGAACACGTACAAGTGGCCGCTAAAGCTCGCGTCTCATTGGTTCATTCGGCCTAACTTTGAAGCTTTATTGTGCCCAAACTAAGCCTCGCACAACTTTTTGCTAGAGAACTTTTTTGTCTATTTTGTTGTGTACTAACACATGTCACAAGGGGTTGAATAGGTGGTGGGACACCCTGTATAGTTGAAAACGATAATATTCAAGAGTAGGATTCAATATTTTGGAGTTAAGGATTTCAAAAATCGCTTCAAAGTATGTC
Source organism: Andricus curvator (assembly GCA_932195095.1). NCBI lineage: Eukaryota > Metazoa > Arthropoda > Insecta > Hymenoptera > Cynipidae > Andricus > Andricus curvator. The sequence goes on along the minus strand of CAKNYM010000258.1, from coordinate 147,106 downwards.
CCGCAAGTTTTCCGTCCCTACATCCGAAGTTGCTATTGATGACCGCTAAATTATATTCATGGTTATAAATACCATTTGTAACCATGAATAAAATTTAGCAAACATCCATGATTCATTCCAAAATTTTCCTCAGTCCAAAAGTTAAAGTCCCTCTGACAACCGACAACGCAAGCGCGGCTTCGGTCATCGTTCACGCTCGTAGACTTCGGCTGGTTGAAAGCGCGCATATCGCGCGAAACCCCTAACCAGCAGCATCGCTAAAAAGACCCTCGCGTGTAAACTTTTGCGCTGCGACCGCGGGCCAATGCTGTAACACTCCCCCTCACGCGCCGTGAGTAGCGCACTGCCGCCCGATCTAGTCGTTGAGTATAGCACGTTTCGAGACCGAGAATGACTTTTCCCTGAGTCCCCGTAGTGTACATTTCGACAATACTGAAATTAAAGCAACTTTTTTACCTTACCTCATCTACCTTATTCTCGGATCCCCACCTTCTAACGCAGGCCTGCCCAAGTAGGGGAAAACTGCTTGGGGAGTGGTCGCTCTCGTGAAGTTGAATGAGTAGAGGTCGGTGGTGGTGTTAAATTCCCATCTGGCAAATAAGCATTTTCCTCTACTTGGGCAGGCCTGTTCTAACGCCATCGCAACGAACCACAACGTCGCCCTGGATACCCTGTATAGCCTGGAAAACCCACCTCTGTTATCAAATAACAAGACCTTCCCTCTCGAATTAAATAAAGTGATCCCGCTTTATTCAATTTTAAATAATTTTTGAACCAGTTTCAACCCACAGACTGACCTCCCTAATTTAGGAGAAATCTAAAAATTGTTAATTTTATACGTACGCAGATTTTTTTATAGTTCAAAATCGATTTATCACCGTTGATTTCAAATAATAAATAATGGTCACTATTGTTGCATATTACTTTTTATAAAATGCAAGGTCATACTTTATAATAAAGTATCCTTCTATAAAATGAGGGGTGTTGTTAAACGCTGAATAGAGCATCAAATAAATCGTTAAAATACTCATTTGTCGATATTTAAAAATATTTCAACCTGTTCTTCATATATTCTTAAATGATGTTTCTAATTCTCATTAAGTTTTGCGGCCGTATTTCACCTCACCCTGCCCTCTGTGTGAACTTCGGTTGAAAAAATGTTCAAAATAATGTTCCGGCTTATATTTTCAACCGATTAAATTTTTTTTAAACGGAAGCTAAATAAATTCTTAAGTGATCTGTGGGATGCAAGTTTGAAAAAAAGTTGATACAGTTTTTTTATTTAAGTATAAACTTTACAAACATTAAAATTTTTAATTTTCCGATGCATTAAAATTTAAAAATTTGTTAAACAGCAGTCTGTAATTTTGTAATGATTTCGAATATATATAAAGTGACTTTGGTGTTGAATCCAATTTGAAGTCATGTACAAGCAATATAATAATGAATGGAAATACATTTCTCATTGCTATAAACAAATAATATAAATAAATGCAGAGTTTAAGCAATTTTTTAAAGTTTGAGGTACTTTTTATAGAAAATAGTGCCATTGGTTTGCCAGTGATATTCGTAAGCAGTACATTGAAATTTTTTGAAAAATTTAATTGTTATAAACAAATTCGCAATGTGGGTCTATTAAAAGTTATGTGCACGAGCGTAGCATGATAAATTTTTCGAACCCTTTTTGGCCAAACCTTTTTATTTCTGCTATAGGAGCTCTTTTTCTTCTTCACTTAAAGTCGATCAATTTTTTTTAAATCTTCACATTATGCTATATGCATAAGATACTCCATGAGGAGCAACGCAGCTTTTAATTGGTCGACATTGCACATTTGTCTATAACAGTCACATTTTTAATCAAATGTAAATTTACTCTTCCGCAATATCACTGGCAAACTAATGGAAACCAATTTCCCGAAAAGTACCTTAAACTTTCAAATATTTCACAAACAGCGAATTTTTTTTGCAATTTTTGTATAACAATCACATTTTTCATAAAATGCCAATGTACTGCACAGGAATATCACTGGTAAACGAACTGAAATAATTATTTTAAAAAAAGTACCTCAAACTTTCAAAAATTGCTTAAACTCTGCATTTGTTTATATTGCTTCCTCGTAGAGGGATGTTTTTATGACTTAGATTTTCAAATCTACTTTTTTAACATATTTCGATATAATTCGACCCTAGGAGCTCGAACATACAATTTTTATAAAATTTCCATTTTTGTATGTATGCATGTAACTTTTTTTCTGTTCACCATATCTCGAAAAGTAAAAGAGCTAGATCAGCCATTAAACAGTGTTTTTCTTTAGTTTAGAGATTTAAAAAAAAATGTACCTTGTTCATATGAGAAAAACTTTTTTTATATTTAAAATACAACAATACGATATCTAGCGTAATTGCTCGCGTATTTGAGACGCATCGATCGACCCATTGTTGAAACTTTCATGACCTAATAGTACCGATTTATGAAGTTTAAAAAAAAGGTTTATTCTATTTATATTTGAAAAACTTTTTTGATATTCAAAATACAACAATACTATATTTGATGATGTTTTTGTCTTCAAGATGCATCGATTAAACTTTTTTAACAATCTTTTATGACCCACCAGTACCGATTAATGAAGTTTTATTGGAGCAAATGAAATATGTGTGAAAGGAGACAGTATTTTCCAGGCAAACTCAGAGATGTTTCTTTGATGAACACTTTGCTCTTTTCTTTATTAAACGCTTTAGCAGGGATACACGCCCGACTTGTCGTTAGAATGGTTGCGACAGAACTGACCTGCGCATAACTGACCTTCAAGCCCTCTACTTACTCGGACTCAACTCTAACACTCAACACGCGCCAAACTCAAACTGCCTCAATAATTCCACCGTTTGAGCGTGTTATGCATTCAGTCACACCCATACTGGCACACAGCATCCCAAAACGTTCCTTTGGTAATGCTTTGGTAAAAATATCAGCCTTTTGCTGCTCAGAAGGAACATATTTTATTTCTACCTCTCTCGCATCAGCTTTCGCACGAATATAGTGATAGCAGATATCGAAATGCTTCGTGCGCTTGTGAAACTCTGGATTTTTTACTAGTTTTATTGCACTTTGATTATCTACAAAAATCACAGTTGCCTTTGCACTTGGATATCCGATATCACTTAACAGTTTTCGTAGCGACGTATTCTGACTCAGTCGTACTCAACGTAACCATTTTCTGTCTCTGACTAGACCATGTGACAGGACCATTGTCGAGCTCAAAAACGTACCCTGTTGTTGACCTTCGGGTCTCTACATCACCAGCATAATCAGCATCCGTATATCCGATTAATTCGGGTACACTTCCACTGCTGCGAAACTCTATACCAAATTTACTTGTTTTCGCTAAGTATGCGAATATCCGTTTGACAGCTCGCCAGTGATCATCACTGTGGTTATTCAAGTATTTACTCACGGAATTTACTAAATATGCTATATCTGGGCGTGACACAATTGCAAGAAACATAAGTGACCCGACAGCTTCTGTATACTGCACACTCTCGGACTTGATTTCACCTTTGATTACAGGGTAAAGCACCATGTGCGGATCTGGCGGTACACTAATCGGTTTCACGTCACTTATTCGAAACTTGCTCATCACTCGTTTTGTATATGCACTCTGATGCAAGAAAACAGACTTTCTTGTTCTGTCACGTTCAATCTGCATTCCTACAAAAACACTTGAATCACCAATTGTGATTTTGAACGCACTGCTTAAATGGTAATTTACATTTTTGAGAATTTCATGGGATTCTGCTGCAATCAGTCTATCGTCGACAAACAATGCCAAATAAACCATTGATACCTTGACACTTCCTACAAAAATGCACTGATCAGCATATGTTTCCTTGAAACTGAACTCTCTCAAGAATACACTGAATTTCTTAGGCCAGCACCTTAGTGCTTGTTTAAGCCCATACAGAGATTTTTTTGAAAACACACGATACTTTTCCTCGATTCTTCGACACCAAGACCTTCTGGCACTTCATAAAGATTTCTTCTTCCAGTTTCCCGTGTAGGAACGCCGTATGTACATCGAACTGAGCCAGCTCTAGATCCTTTGCTGCAACAATTGCAAGAAGTACCCTGAGAGAGTCGTATCTCACGACAGGTGCGAAGGTTTCCATGTAATCAACTCCTTGCCGTTGCATAAATCCTCCAGCACACAGTCGTGCTTTTTACCTGTAGACGTTTCCCTCTGTGTCTCTCATCAATTTTAAAACCTATTTCGAGTCAATGGTTTTCGTTCGACCAGCAACCAGGTCTCATTTTCTTGATGTGCTTCCAACTCGTCACCAATCGCCTCAATCCATTTATCTGCTTCCTTGCTTTGCATTGCTTCCTCGTAAGAGAATGGTACACTATACTCTGCTACATTCGACTCGTAGCGAGTAGGCCGTTTAAAATTTTAACGGTCTCTCAGGTTGTGTTCTCCTTCGACTGGTTGCACCCGAATAACTAGTTCTTCCTGTTCATCTTCTGCATTCTCGTCAGAAGATGATCCTCCTGCATAACATTTGGTGGCACTAGTTCACTGCCATCTTCTGGTGGCAACGTCACTTGCCAATCTTATCTTTGACAAAGAATCTTTGTCTTTGAACACCACATTGCGAGACACTGAAACCTTCTTCGACACTGGATCGTACACACGAGCTGCTTTGGTATGATCACGTACGCTTCGGACCCAAAGAAGCGCAGATGTTCCAAGTTAGGCTTCTTGCCAGTCCAAAGCTGGTACGGTGTTGTCTCACATCGTGTGCTCGAAGACCCCGACCGATTCTTCAGATACACTGCTGTGTTCCTTGCCTCTATCCACAGGGCTAAAGGAAGACCCTTGGCATGTAGCATCGTTCTTGCGCTTTCGACCATTGTTCTGTTATCACGCTCTGCTTTGCCGTCCTGCTCTGGCATGTACGGTGCTGTGAATTCTCGTTGTATTCCACGCGACTCGACAAAACTCTACATGGTCTTATTACGGAATTCACGACCGTTGTCCGATCTGAACACTCGCATTGTTCTTCCGAATTTATTCTCGACTAGCTTGTCGAAGACTTTGAAGTTTTCGTAAACATCACTTTTATGTCGCAGAAAATAGATGTATCTAAAACTTGTTGCATCACCTTTAAAAGTCAAAAAATACGTGCACCTCCCGGTGATTCTACAGACATCGGCCGGCACAAATCACTGTAGAACACTTCACCAGGTACCGTGGTTACACGCTCATGCTCTTTTCGAAAAACGTGCCTGTGCGACTTTCCGATTTGACACGAATCACAGAAAAAATCACCCTTTTCTGACAGTTCTACTCCGTTCACGAGGCCCTTTTTGACCAACTGGCGTAATTTGCGACAGTTCACGTGACCCAGTCTCTCATGCCACACTTGCAGGCCGGTCACTGACACATTCGCTTCACCTTTAAACTCCGCACTCTTTATTCGAAACAACATACATTAAATTTCGTTTTGTTGTTTCATTCCGGATGCCAACACTTTATCACGGTCTTTGATTTCTGCACAGTTTTCCCTGAAATCTACTTCGTGACCTCTCGACGTGCACACCCCGACCGAGATGAGATTTTTCCTCATTTCTGGAACATGAAAAAGTTTTTCAATCCGCGATTTATACCACCCGCCATCGATATATTTCTCAGTAAATATTGTTCCTTCATCGATCACTGTGCACTGTTTGTTTTCACCCAGAGATATCGTCCCGCCACCTGTCAGCTGCCGATATTCAGTGAACCACTTACGTCCATGGGTTATATGCCTCGATGCTACGCTGTCGGTAATCCAGACGTCCTGTTTACCAGCGTTCAGTACCTTATTAATTATACCAACCGAACGCTCCGAGCCTCTTTTATCGACTTTATCCGGCATTTTCTTCGATTTCTGGCCAACAATATGGCCAACAGCCATACCACGCTGAAAAAACCAGTTCTCGTCGGATCACTGAAGTTAAGCAGCGTTGGGCGCGGTTAGTACTTGGATGGGTGACCATTCGAGAATACTGCATGCTGTTGGCACATCGTGGGTGTGGTGAGCCCACAGTTGTAGTTATTTACTACAAGAAACTATCCACCTACCCTGAAAGGGAAATGGCTTAATGGTATACTTTCTTACTCTCAGCTATTGGGAACCGAACTCATGGCGCTGCGATCGCAAGATGGCGGAGGCAGACGGGAGGTTTTGAATATCAACATAGTGTTATGTGTGAACAAAACCTTTAATAATTTTAAAAATGAAGCTCTCCCTTGGTGAAATTTGTGCTCTCGCGAATTCTTTGCCAAAGAAGAGAAATTTTATCGAAGGCGAACGTGTTTTAAACGCTGGACATATTATCAATTGTAGGAAAAAGTCGGTGACCGATTTGTTTGCTCTTGTAGCATATTGTATGCAAACCCCGGGTTTAAAAAACAATCCTCACGAAATAAAAGGTGAAATTGCTTTAAATGGCAAAATATTAAAAATGGAATGCAGTTGCAAAGCTGGTCTAAGTGAACAGTGCAAGCAGATCGTTGCAGTTTCGATTTATTGTAGCAAGTGAGTTGCTGATTTCAATACGACGTGGGTTTGTTTACGTACATATTATAATATAAATGATCTTGAATTATTATTTCTTTTGTCCCCAGAATATACATTATAAGATTTAATTGCTAATCAGAAATTATATAACTAATGGGTTGAAATTAAATCGTAAATAAATCTTTCAGAATTTGAGGTTAGCTGTCATGTAAAAAGATAAGATTTTTTGAATGCACATTGCAAATTGCTTGTTAATTAACAGCCCGATAAAACGGCTGGCATGAAAAAGCATTGAGATTTTTGAATAATTAAAAATGCCGTTTCTGTCCTTTGTTCTAGAATCCTTGATTGAATAGGAAAAATAATAAAATTAAAATCCCTTTCAAAGCCGATCGGAGCTGCCAAACGTAACCTCACATAAATTATAATTACAATTTTCGTTTAAAGCATTAGTAGGCGCTCCAAAAGCCTAAAATTTGCAAAATATAGTAGGATTGTACATATATGTAATTTAACTTCCTGTATCAGTGTGATAAAACATAAGATGGATAATATTACAATCTTCGGTGAAATTACTACGTTGAACGTTGGAAACTATTCGGGTCACCTTAAACGTGGTAAAATAATAATGACCTATAAATTTATGTGTCGATTGTAAAATCACAAAATGGAAATAAATTTAACAAGTGCACTGTCACTTGACAACATGATAGTAAGATTACGTGTGGATAGTGGTACAATTTCATGCGAAATGTCGGGTGAGGCAACTTTGTGATTTCTGATTTGTGCGCTGGACGCACAAAAATTGTGATTGCAAAAAAGCAGAATTCGGATGCAAATCAACGTTTTTGCCGTTCTTTTCCTGTTTGAGGACAGTGTCTATATATGAAAAACGTTAATATATTATTTATTATATTTTAAAACGTTCGCGAAACTTGAATGCAATTTGCAATGTTTATTTCGAATAAAAATTTCGTTCTTTAAGGCCATGCAACGAGTATAACAGCTGATCGAGTCAGTCCTGAGATCAATATTTTTTACCCATATTTAAAAATAAAAACTTAAATATCGCGGAAAAATTTTCGGAAAATATTAAAAAATAGTAAATGACCGTTTATGGCAAGGCACAGAGTTGGGGGAAGAAAAAAGTTTATTTATGAAAATCATAAATATCGACCGATGCATTTCCGCTTCACGGCAGAAGTTTGGCTTCTATCTTTCTCTGCCGGTAAAGAAGAAGTTTTTTTTTTCAAAATTTCCACCGAAAAAGAGCAGAGGAACGTAGTTTATTGCCTCCTCTTTCATTTTTCAACCTTTCAGGCCGATATATTATTTCGTTTGGATATAATTTGGGAAAAAATACATGTAATTTAGACGAATCATGCAATCTGTTTTACCCACAGACCCGTGGAAGTACGAAGTTGTCTGATCGTTGCGATAGTGCTGCTCTGAAACAGCTGATACGTATTTCAGACACGCACAAAATGGACAATTTCTTGCAGTGTTTTGCAGCACGGTCGGTATTTCTCCAAATTAGTAAAAAAAAACTTTTTTCACAATACTAAATATTTTGGACCAGAGCCGCCTTCCTTCGAGCCTTCTACTTAGCGCGCTAAATTTTCAGCACGATATCTCCTTCCGTGTGGACGTAAGTTGACAATGGAAAGTATCGATATAGCTTCCAGTTTTATTTCCTCTTTCATTTCCCAAACTATGAGCGCGATATCTTATTTCTTTTGGACGTAAGTTGACAAAGAAAAATTGAGGACTAGCGTGGTCACGTGGCCCTCTCGTTGCATGGCCTTAAAGGGTTATTCGTACATAATTCAAGCGTTCATATATTTTTAAATATATTTAAATTGTCCACGAAGTTGCGATATTTATTTTCAATACAAATTTCGTTCTTGAAAGTGTTAAAGATCACATTTATTCCTTCCATCATGATTCCAATTTCTCATTTTTTTACAAACGAAAATTATTAATAATTACAAAGAAAACGCATTTTACGAGTAGGGTTATATCACAAGCCGAATTTATTTTTACACATTTGCAGGTTACCCAGATAACAATACGTGCCGGCACGTGATCGGCCCGACGGGCTGGAGGCAAACGTGCCTACTAAATGCACGCGTCAGGCCGGCAGAGTCGGAATGCGACCGAAGGGCGAACAACGGTCCGGCACATAAGACGCCCGTCGGTCGTGCAAAGGGCGAGGAACGACGGGCCTGCGACTTGCACGACCGCTGCAGGCTGATAGTGCGAGTAGATTGAGATCGAAAACGCGCATGCGCGTTTTCGATCAGCTGTTCTTGCCGTGTGTATTATCTCGTGTGGCGTTCACCCGTGATTTTTCCATCGGATTTAGCGCGACGTTTTGCGCAAAAAGGCGGACTGTTGTTTTTGGTTTGCCTTGCTTGCTGTGCGTTGAATAAAAAGTGGGTTAGTATATGCAACCTTGAAAAATTATAGTTCGGGAATATAATATAGTACCGAGGCCAACCTAACCTCCCTTTCTAACGCGAAAACTTTTAATGTTAATAAAATAAAATCTCTTCCTCCAAATAGCACGAAAGGTAATGAAATTCTGCGTATAATACAGTCCAAGTTGAAAGAAAAATGTCAATATTATAAAAAGATATATCTTTTTATAAAAATAAATCTACCGCAGTAGATAACTGCGGTAAATCACACTTATGGCCACGACTCACGACCGTGAGATAGATGGCACGATGAAATTACGACGACAGGCCGACGAAAGTCTCGTGTGTCTTGATGACACGAAGCGACCCAAGTATGGCAGCTTTCTTCATCCATCTCGCAAATACCTTGGCATATTTTAGGCACACGGGTATGGCTTTAAGGTTACGAACCAGTGATAGTTTCGCACTTCTGAGAGCACCGTTCGAAACCGAATATTTTGGGTACAGTCCTTGCAGCTCCATTTTAAGGTCTTGATACCTCTCCTCCATTTTCTTCTCCTTGGCAGTGATGTTGTTGTCAGCTGGAGCCGAGAATTCGATCACGAAGATGGTTCGTTTCTCGTAGTCTTGGAGAACGATGTCAGTCCTCGAGTGTGCAACGGAGACTGCTGTCCAAAAATCGTAGTTTCAGAAAATTTGGCACTTCTTGTATTGGGCAATTGACTCTATCTCCCTTAGAGCATTCGGCAGGGCAGGGTCGGGGCCAACACCGTAAGAGCGACAAAGATGGTAATAAAGCACTCTTACGGCCGCATTATGTCTGTAGATATACGTCGTTTCTGCGTAGGTGGGACACCCCGATAGTATGTGTTCTAGGTATTCAGCGCGTGCATGACACGCTATACACCTCTCGCTGGGACCTTCTTGACATAAAATACGGTCACGGTATTCTAAAGTAGAAATGACACTGTCCTGGCATGCGAAAATGAAACCCTCTGTACCTGAATAAAGCCTGATGATCTTAGGAAAGCGAAAGCTTTCTCCTTCGACAAGAACTGTTTTTCTACATTTCTGTGAAAGTTTCCGTGCATTTTCTTGTCGAGTAGCTGTTGGTGAAATTTTCAAACTTCTGCTATCTTTACTTCGGCTTTTAGAATTGAAGCATCTAGATGGAGTAATGCACTCTCCTCACTTCTGATGTTAAAATTCAGGCCAAGGGTCTCGGCCGTATTTGCAACGACGTAAGCTGTACTTAGAACAATTCGGTTATGAAGACACTGGAGATTCAGAAGTCCGCGTCCGCCTTGACGGCGTGAAATATATAATCGCGGAACTGGCGAATTGATATGCACGCTTTTATGCATATGCATGATCTTACGTGTAATGACATCAAGGGCCTTAAGCTCATTCTTCGTCCATTGAACCACCCCAAACGAGTAGAGTAGAATCGGGACGGCAAGCATGTTTAGTCGCAGATACCTTGTTCAACGCCGACAGATTGGAAGACCAAATCTATCGAAGAAGATGCTTGTATCTGCTTCGGAGAGACACCTACACTGATGCTACGTCCTAAACGCAGCTTTGAGGCACGTCCAGGTATGTATAGGTCTCTTCAATGTTAAGATGTCTAATAAAACTTATATCCGCAAGCTCAGGGTCCTGGGGAACGCCAATAATCTTTCCTTTCTTCACATAAATTTTGGCACACTTGTCCAATCCAAAGTCCATCCCGATCTCTCCTGTGTACTTCTTGACAATATTTACAGCAGTTGAAGTTCGCTTTTACCAGAGGCAAAGACCTTCAGGTTATCTATATAAAATACATGAGTGACCTTATGCTCACGATGATTAGTGTCGCCACAGACGTATCCAGAAGAATTTCGTAGTGCGAGACATAGAGGCAGAAGTGTGATAATTTCTAGATGAGTTAGTAAATCTAGTTTTCCAAACAGGCATCAATCTCTCTATGCATCTCACTATGTGTGGATGTACCTTGAAGCTTTCCAACAGACAGATGATAAGTCTATGAGAGGTTGAATCGAAAGCTTTCCGGCAGTCAACCCAGGCCATTGACAGGACGCGCTGATGGGCTGCAGCGTCTTCACAGACACACCTGTCAATTAGCTGGTTCTCTCGACAGCCGGCTACACCTTTTTTCGAGCCACGTTGTTCGTACATCTCTCGCCATACAGGTTCAATTCGTCGAACAATCCTGTTGTTGAGGACAGCTGTAAAATCTTATACAGCGTGTTCAAACAAGTTATTGCCTGTAATTTTCTGGGTCGGACAAGTTGCCTTTTTTTTGGCAGGAGTATAGTGCGTCCTAACACCAGCCACTGCGGAATGGGCGTCTCCGACTTTAAGTATGAGGTGAATATGCGGGCCAAATGTTGGTGTGTAAAAGTAAACTTCTTCCACCAAAAGTTCTTGATACAATCTGGTCCAGCAGCGGAAAAGTTCTTCGTGCCTCTAAGTCCTTTTTTCACCTCTTCGACAGTGATTGATGGACATTCCTCCTCAGATTTTATGAGGTTGTCGCAAAACTCCTTGAAGCGGATGATATTTTCAGTATCTTCTTTCAACTTAAGTGTTTTCGAGATCTTGTATACCTCTCTCCAAAAAGTCTCTACCTCCTTGGGCTTGGGTGGATTTTTGACAGAAACAGGGAGATCGCTGAAGAGGTGCGATGAGTCAGCGAGAAACTGTTGATTCTCCCTGATCCAGATCTCCCCCTTCCGTATTCTCCTCCTTGCGTCAGATAACAGCCGTATTTTGTCAACAATATGCTGCTTGATTGTCAGCAGCTTTGACTTGTTTAGTGTGTGATTCAAGATCCTTAGTTCTTGGGCGAACTTTCGAACCCTTTCCGTAAACGGTCTACCAGATGTTATGTAGTCAATCACACATTGAACACGGGACGCATTCTGTCTTGCCCATCCAAACTTCTTGTTCAGCTGATGCAAGCGTCTCTTGGTCTTTTGATCCATCGTTGGTTGCAGCCTTCGATTTGAATCAGCCAAAGTTCTCGCAGCACCATAAACTGAGCAATTGATGGTCCAGAGGTATATATATATAATTTGAAAAAAAAGTTAAACAACCACCGCAGGGTCCCACTAAGAGCAACTGCCATCCAACAAAATGTCAATAGCCCCCAGTAGCACCGCGGTAGATCACACCTATGGCCACGTATCATATATATATATATATATATATACCTATCTCGCGGTCGTGGTTACAGCTCGGGTTGCGGATAGAGGGTCCCTGTACCAAGGGTTTCTGCTGAATAGGGTTACAATAATCAATAAGCAGTCGCGGACAATTGTCCAGGGATGGTCCTGAAGGAATAACCCTTAAGCGGAGCCGTAACAACCGTGCCGAAAGCTGAATGGAATCTGGGTGAGGTGTTTCAAACGGTGACTCTGGGATACCGGGCGACCTCTCAGAGTATGCAACCTTATCCTTGCATGCGGGGCCCCTGAACGAGAAGGTTAAGTGGCGCGACTGCATAGTCTGTAGTGCGAGAAACACCCACAGCTCTCGCATTTTTCGCAAAAAAGTCTGCGAAACCGTGCCGTGGAACTCCGGAAAAGGGGTTATATAAGCGGAGTGCCTACTTAACCGCAACCAGAACAAGCCGACAACAGAGAAAGAGAGGCGACTCTGAGACCAACCGCAAGCAGGCATCCAATAGAAGAAGAGCGATGCTTCCGGACCCGGAGAAACATCAACATTCAGGTTTCCCTCAAGCCAAAAGATCTGGCTGAACTGGATGACGAGATTCGTGGAGATTTTTTGAAGAATGCCACCTCTGGACTATCAATTGTAGTGTGTATAATGCAGCGAGAGCTTTGGCAGATGCAAACCGTAAAAGAAAACCAACGGTTGATCATAAGACCAAAAGACAAATGCATCAACTCAGCACAAAGATAGGCTAGGAAAGGCAGTACGCGTCCCGCATTCAGCGTGTGATTGACTACATAACATCTGGCAGAACTTTCACTGCCAAGGTTCGACAGTTCGCGCGCGAACTGCGGATCTGTCATCACACACTCAAGAAGTCAAGGCTACTGACCATCAGGCAGCATATTGTTGACAGAATACGTGTACTATCTAACGCTAGGAGAAGTCTAGAGCGGAAAGAGAGGTGGGTCAGAGAAAATCAACAGTTTTTGTCTGAGCCATCTCGACTCTTCCAAGACCCTCCAGTTACTCCACCCGCTCACACCAGAGGAGGTCGAGGCATTTTGGAGAGAAGTCGACAAAGTCCAGCATCCACTGAAAAAAAATCAAAGAACATAAATATCTTCAAGGAGCTGTGCAGTGCCCTCATAACACCTGATGATGAATGCCCACCTATCACTACCGAGGAGGTAAAAAACGTATTAAGAGGCATGAAGAACTATTCCGCTCCGGGACCAGATGGTATCAACACCTTCTGCTGGACGAAGTTTCCCTCTACCCACCAGCATCTGGCCCGTATTTTCACCTCATATCTAAAGTCGGAAGAGCCTATTCCGGAGTGGTTGGTGGAAGGGCGCACACTGCTCCTGCCAAAGACAGGCAACTTAGCTGAACCTAAGAATTACAGGCCAATAACTTGTGTGAACACACTGTATAAGATCTTCACAGCTATCCTAAATGATAGCATTGTTTGGAAAATTGGACCGGTGTGGCGAGAAATGTACGAACAACGCGGCTCAAAGAAAGGCGTAGTAGGATGTCGGAAGAACCTGCTCATCGTTAGATGTGTCTGTAAAGACGCAGCATCCTATCAGCGTTACCTATCGATCACTAACAGTGTCACCTTTCAAAGAGGCGTGTTTCGGGGCGACACCATGAGCCCTCTCCTCTTTTGCCTCGCATTATTGCCACTATCTCTTGCACTTCGGCAAACCTGGAAATCGAAAGCATAAGGTCACTCATGTATTTTACATGGATGATCTTAAGATCCATGCTAAAAATAAAGAGAAACTACATCTAGCTCTACATACTGTCCAAGTGTACACTCAAGAGATTGGAATGGAGTTCGGGTTAGGGAAATGCGCCAAGGTTTGTTTGAACAAAGGAAAACTTAATGGCATTCCCGAAGACCCTGAGCTCGTGGACAAAAGCGCTATACGACACCTTGGCGCTGGAGAGACCTATACATACCTGGGCGTGCCACCGAGCCGCATTCAGAATATGACATCTATAAAGGATACTCTCCGATGCAGATACAAACGTCTCATCCGATGGATATGGTTATGTACATGTTATGTACATGAACAAAAGCATGCACCTCAAGTCTTCTATTCCGCGACTTTACATCTCACGCCGTCAAGGTGGTCGCGGAATACTGAATCTTGAATGTCTTCACAACAGGATTATTCTGGGTACAGCACATATAGTCGCGAATGGACAAGACCATCTTCCAAAAATATTCAGGAAACACGAAGAAGTGGGCAAAGGGGCATTTCTGTACAAAGCAGCTGAGGAGGCTGCTGTAACATTCAGCCTTGACTTCAATATCAGGGGTGAGCAAAATGTATCAAATCTTACCCATCTTGAGTACTCGCTCTCAAGGCCCGGATTAGGAAAGCAGAGGAGAAAGACTTACGCGAACAGTTCCTCGACAAGAGGATGCAGGGCATCTTCCACAGAAATGCGGAAAATCAGTCGATGTCGTATGAGCTAACGTTTTCTTTCCTTAAATCACCCGGATTGAAGTTATGCACGGAGGGTTTCATTTTGGCATGTTAAGACGGTTTCATTTCCACTCTAGCATACCGTCGCCATATTTTGAGCCAAGACATTCCCGATGATAGCTGCAGAGCGTATCATGCACACCCCGAGCATCTAGGACACATATTATCTAGTTGTCCGACTCATGCAAGAACGACCTACATCCAAAGGCACAATGCGGCACAACCCAAGTGCGAATTTCCGGAACTGAACACACGGCCCAGGCTTGATCCAATTTCGGCAGACAAAGATCGGCTAATGTTATTGGGCCAATATCGGCATTTTAATCGGCCCAGTGTTGTGCTTGTACTGGCTGCATATATTGGCTATTCAAATTTGTCGATCTACCGCCGGTACTTGGCCCATTGATGGCACATTACTGGACAAAGTGTCACTTTTATCACGGCAAAGCATGTTTTATGAGGAAAAGCCAGAGATCGGCCCAGACGCGGCGCATTACTGTTCCAAACTTCGTCTTTACTCTGGAAAAACATGTTTTATTAGGAAAAGCCGGAGGCTGGCCCAGCAAAGGCGCATCACTGGGCCCAGTGTGACTTTTATTACGGCAAATCATGTTTTAAGAGGAAGAGCCAAAGTTCGGGCCAGACTCGGCGCACTGCTGTTCCAAACTTCGTCTTTACTTTGGCTAAACATGTTTCAATAGGAAAAGCCAGAGTCTGGCCTTGCAAAGGCCGGAATAAGGTGCCAAGTACAGGCCAAAGCATTTATTCAGATCACGGCGCGATATTGACGGCCGAAGTTGGGCTGTTATTGGTATCCACTGGTGCGCCGACGACCCAGGTGGAAATTTCCGCACTCCGCCGGAGTTCACCAAAGGCGCAGTACTGGCCCAGTACAGGTCACCAGTACAGATAATCGGCCATTCGTCCAGTACTGGCTAACGGCTGGCTCCACGATCGGCGCAGTACTATGCCGAGAGTATAAATGTTTGAAAAAATTTTAAAATACGTTTAAAAATATGCTTTATGTGTTCTAAACTGTCTAAGAACTATAAATACAACTGTTGTGTTCAGAAAAAAATACATTCTATGTAAATCTTAAACGTTGGAAAATTGTCCAAAACACCTAAAAACCAAACCATAAACGAAAGTTTGAAAAAATTTGGTATTAAAAAATTGCCAAAGTTCACGATCAAATTTCTAAGTTCCGTCCTTAAAAATTTTAAATGTTCATAAAAAATTACATTTCCTGTCATTGTAGATAGTTGTAAAGTGGTCTAAAACGCGAAAAAACGAAATATTACACGAAGAAAAATTGTAATCGACATAAATTATTTATTTAAAAATAATTTTATTGATATTCCTGTTAACAGTTCGTATATTTCACATTTATATAACGTCGTATAATAATAAATATTTAATTAGAAAAAGAGAGTTTAAAATTTGGTGTTTTAACTTTTTTGAGCTGTAGCTTATGAGGATGGCTTTTTCATCGAGTTTCAACTCGTAGGTTTAGCGTAATGGTTAAGACTCCCGACTGCTAGGCGATAGATTTAGGTATAGATGTAGATTTCGATACCCCGTAGCGTTAGAAAATTTATTTGTAATATAATATTTAAAAATGTAATATATGTATTCACTCTACACCAGGGCCCATTAATATTCAAAGTCAAAATACTCGCAATCAATTAATATTCTAAAAACAATTCAATGATTTTTTATTATTTTTTAAATTAACTCCGGTGATGGCGGCCAGAGTCTGGGCCAGAATTGGCCGCCAAGTGCATACCGGAGTTATCATTCCAGCAACGGTACGATATTAGCAGCCGATCTTCGGGAATATTTTTGCCGATACTGGGCCAGTGCTGGGCCGTATCTAACTTCGCACTTGGGTAGTTAGCAATCCAGTATCGGGCAATTATAGGCTAATGGATATGCCCGATTCGAACCAACCTTGGTAGTGATGCATGTCGATCATTTTTGGACAAAATCGAGATTTGCTTAAAAAATAGTTAGATGGAATTGAAATGTAACGGAGATCAAGAATTTTTAATGAAAAAAGTCGATCGAGACGAGACGATTATCTCGACTTGAGTGATCGTTCGTCTCGATGTGATGAGAATGGTGTTCAAGGTTTTAATTTAATCTGACGAGATTTCGGAAAAATTTTTAAATGATCGACATGCATCACTAAACCTTGGCATCCACGGCTGAGCAGAACTGTCACCTAGCATTGGGCTAATAATGGCGTCCAATGTTGGGCATGTGCTTCCAACTAGTATTGGGCCTGTTTCGGCCGCCGATTGCATACCGTAGTTACACATCCAGCTATGGCCCAATACTGGCAGCCGAATTCCGGCAACATTTTTGCCAGTCCTGGGCCAATGTTGGGCCGTATTGGAATTCGCACTTGGGTAAGAGTGCTTTATTACCATATCTGTCATTCTTACGGCATTAGTCCAAATACCACTCCGCTAAACGCTCCTAGGGAAATAGAGTCAATTGTCGAAAATGAGAAGTGCTGCACGTACTGGAACTATAGTTTAAAGATTGTTAAAAGTTTGTCATAAGGACAACAGCAGGATTTCGCCGGGAGCGGGTGCTAATCTGAAAAATTGCACCCGCTCCCAGCAAAATCGCGGTAAAATTTCTGCTCTAGCCACGTCTCACGGCCGTGAGATAGGTGGTTACAGTCTGCGACGAATTCAATACGATGGTCCAACAAAAGTCTCGTGCACCCTGAGGACACGGAGCGACCCAAGAACGACCGCCTTCTGAATTTTCCCCGCAAGTGTCTCAGCATTTTTTTGACACGCAGGGATGCTTTTCAGGCTATTAAACAGTGAAACCTTGGCACCTCCAAGAAGGCCGATGATCAAGACGATTAGCTTAAAAGCTGGTGTCAAAAATCCGATAACGAACAAGGTTCATTTCTCGAAGTTAAGAAGAACTATGCCAGGCCTCGAGTGTGCAACAGAAAAAATTGTTTAGCGGAGCGGTATTTGGGCTAATGACATAAGAGCGACAGAGATGGTAATAAAGCACTCTTAGTGCCGCATCATGCCTTTGGATGTAGGTCAATCCCGCATGAGTTGGACAACTAGATAGTATGTGTCCTAGATGCTCGGGGTGTGCATGACACGCTCTGCAGCTATCATCGGGAATGTCTTGGCTCAAAATGCGGCGACGGTATGGTAGAGTGGAAATGACACCGTCTTGAAATAACAAAATGTAATCCTCCGTGCCCGACTTTAATCCGGGTGATTTAAGGAAAGCAAACGTGAGCTCATACGACATCGACTGATCTTCCACATTTCTGTGGAGGATGCCGTGCGAGCTCTTGTCGAGGAGCTGTTCGCTGAAGTTTTTCTCCTGTGCTTTCTTAATCCGCGCTTTCAGGATTAGTATTCAAGATGGGTAAGATTTGATGCATTTTGCTCACCCGTGATATTGAATTCAAGGCCGAGTCCATTCGCGACTATATGTGCTGTACCCAGAATAATCCTGTTGTGAACACAATCACGATTCAGTATTCCGCGACCATCTTGATGGCGTGAGATGTGAAGTCGCGGAACAGAAGACTTAAGGTGCAAGCTTTTGTTCATGTGCATAACCTTTAGGGACCCGATATCGAGTGATCCGAGCTCGTCCTTCGTCCATGCAACCACTCCAAATGAACAGAGTACTACTGGGACGGCAAGCATGTTCGTCGCAGATACTTTGTTCCTCGCCGACAGTAAGGAAGACCATATCCGTCGGATGAGACGTTTGTATCTACATCGGAGAGTATCCTATATAGATACCACGTCCTGAATGCGGCTCTGTGGCACGTCCAGGTACGTATAGGTCTCTCCAGCGCCAAGGTGTCGTAAAGCGCTTCTGTCGACGAGCTCAGGATCTTCAGGGATGTCATTAAGTTTTCCTTTCTTCAAATAAACCTTGGCGCATTTCCCTAACCCGAGCTCCATTCCAATCTCTTGAGTGTACTCTTTGACAATGTCTAGAGCTAGATGTAGTTTCTCTTGATTTTTAGCATAGATCTTAAGATCATCCATGTAAAATACATGAGTGACCTTATGATTTCGATTTCCACGTTTGCCGCAGAGGTACCCTTCGGAATGGCGAAGTGCGAGACATAGTGGCAATAATGTGAGGCAAAAGAGGAGATGGCTCACGGTGTCGCACTAAAACTCACCTCTCTGAAAGGTGACACTGTTAGTGATCACACGATGTTTTCCAGATGAGACAGTAAATCTGGTTCTCCAAAGCGGCATTAATGTCTCTATGCACCTCACGATGTGTGGATGAACCTTCAAGCTTTCCAACAGACATATGATAAGTCGATGGGAGGTTGAATCAAAAGCTTTCCGGTAATCAATCCAGGCCATCGATAGGTAACGCTGATAGGATGCTGCGGCTTCACAGACAAATCTATCGATGAGCAGATTCTCCCGACATCCTGCTACGCCTTTCTTTAAGCCGCGTTGTTCGTACATCCCTCGCCAGTGTTTTCAGACAAGTTATTGGCCTGTAATTCTTAGGGTCAGCGAAGTTGCCGTTTTCGGCAGGAGCACTGTGCACCCTGCCACCAACCACTCCAGAATAGGCTCTTCCGACTTTAGATATGAGCTGAAAATGCGGGCCAGATGCTGGTGGGTTGAAGGAAACTTCGTCCACCAGAAGGTGTTGATACCATCTGGTCCCGGAGCGGAATAGTTCTTCATGCCTCTTAATACGTTTTTTACCTCCTCGGTAGTGATAGGTGGACATTCCTCCTCAGGTGTTATGAGGGCACTGTACAGCTCTTTGAAGCTATTTATATTCTTTGACTTATCTTTCAGTGGATGCTGGACTTCGTAGACTTCTCTCCAAAATGCCTCAACCTCCTCTGGTTTGGCCGATTGACGACAGTAACTGGAGGGTCTTGGAAGAGTCGAGATGGCTCAGACAAAAACTGTTTATTTTCTCTGACCCACCTCTCTCTCCGCTCTAGACTTCTCGTAGCGTTAGATAGTACTCGTATTCTGTCAACAGTATGCTGCCTGATGGTGATTCGCATTGATTTGTTGTGTGTCTGATGACGGATTCGCAGTTCGCGCGCGAACTGTCGAACCTTGGTAGTGAAATTCGTACCAGATGGTATGTAGTCAATCAGACGCTGAATGTGGGACGCGTACTGCCCATCTTTGGGTTGAGTTGATGCATTCGTCTGTTGGTCTTATGATCAACCGTTGGTTTTGTTTTACGGTTTGTATCTGCCAAAGCTCTTGCTGCATTATACACACTACAATTGATAGTCCAGAGGTCGGATTCTTCGGAAAAATTTCCACGAAGCTCGTCATCCAATTCAGCCAGATCTTTTGGCTTGAGGGAAACCTGAATGTTGATGTTTCTCCGGGTCCTGAAGCATGGCTCTTTTTCTATTGGATGTCTGCTCGCGGTTATATATATATTATTTATTACAAAATTTGTTTTAAACAAAATTATTTTTCTAACAATAGTTATTTGGCATTTGGCGTTTTTAATCATCTTTATAACATATCTTAATATGTATGGAATTTGTGATATTTCAAGTAATTGGATAGCTTTTTCTTATAAAAATTTGTAAAATTCCCGTTCAAAAAATAAATTGACTACTTTCTCCCGGTTTCCTGGTCCAGTAGACACAGTGAAGTGTAATTTTACATTTTAATATTTTTGTATATATACCATTAAACCATTTCCCTTTCAGGGTATTTCAGGGTAGGCGTGACACTATCCGATTCGGGTAGTGTTTCTAGGTCTTTCTTGTAGTTATAAATAACTACAAGTGTGGGCTCACCACACCCACGATGTGCCAACAGCACTCATGTCAGTATTCTTGAAGGGTCACCCATCCAAGTACTAACCGCGTCCAACGCTGCTTAACTTCAGTGATCTGACGAGAACTGGGTTTTTCAGCGTGGTATGGCCGTTGGCAATAATGTTGAAAAATTCACTGCCTTGAGCTAGGTACATAAAATATGCAAGTCGTTAGAAAATGAAAATCATAACCATGAATAACTAATGAAGATAATAATTACGATGAATGATTTTTTTAGCATTCAATTCTCATGAACGATAAGATTTACATTCTCATAATTCAGTTTACCACCGTGGAAAATCATCTTGCTACCGTCCTAGAGCCGTGCTCGAATCCTAATAGATTCTTTTATAACCCAATTTTTTCTGGTTCAGCTCTTAAAATATAATATAATGCCTAATCCTATGTTGAAGAATATGTATTTTATTTCTAAGCTGTGCAATTATAATTAAGATAAAAATATACATTCAATATAGGTTCTTCCTCTTGATAAATTTTGTGATTTTAACCAATTGTTTAAGAGGGTAAGTGCCTCCGTTAAAGTGGTTTCATGTTTATCTATATCTTTAGTGCTGCAGTAAATTACTATGACGTCCGCATACATAAGTATCTTACAATAAAGGCCAATATATTTTAATATTTTTCTCAGGTAAAAATTAAACATTATTGTGGCTAAAACTGATCCCTGAGGAACACCTATGTACGTGTTCCTAGATTCGAGATAGTTTTGACCTAAGTATAAGTGGAGAAGACGATTATGTATCAAGTTTACTATAAATCTGATTGTTTGGCGATGAAGTGCCTCTTCAATCAAGCCTTCAACTAAGATTTTCGGGTGGACATGGTTTTAGCTGCCTTTGATATCTATAAATATGGCTCAGATGAATTCATTCTATAGCAAAGCCTTATGTATGTCTATATGGTTCCATCCAATTCTTAAGTCGGGCTAGAACAAATTTTTCCATTACTTTTAATAAATTTTAGGCTAGAGCTATTGGTCTATACCCCTTATTTTCTTTTTTTTTTTTGTAATAAATATATGAAGTAGTGTGACCAAACTCGTGGAACTTTCCAGAGCCATAAACCTATTTAAAAGATATCTGTAAGTTTGTTATGGCTATTTCTGGAATGTTTCTGACAGTTTCGTTTGATATGCAATCTGGGCCAGGCACAGACTAACGGCCGATTCCACCATCTCTGATTAAATCCATTACAGACCTAGCACTGCCTTGTGACTTAAAAAAAAGTAGCTTCAGTGCCTAAAAAGGTAACAAAAATTATCCTAGACTTTTAGATAGAGGAAACCAGTGGAATGTTTATTTAATTGTTTTGAATAAAAATTAGGCTAACTGTTGAATAAAAACAACAGGAAAGCAATTTGTTAGTTTTTATTACATATTTTTTAGTGATAGATCCTGCTTATTTTAAACTTAGGTAGGAATGCGCAGAAAAAGAGCGATTACAAAAGTTCTTCCGTCGTAATTTGTTTTTTCAAAAGATGCTCGGCGGTATGAGGAATATATTCGCACTTACTAAATTTTAATTGCTTGGTACTGTTTTGATCGGTCATGCGGTTTATAAAAAAAAAAACGATTTTTCTACTCGCGTTACTTCCTTGTTGTTTTCGTGGCACTGTACTTACAACCAGATTAATTTTTCTTTTACGATTCGTTTTCAAAGAAGGTTTAATTTCTTGACAAATCGGAGTTGAGTCATAGACAGAAAATGAAGATGGAATTTTTTATATTTTTTTCTTTGCTCTTAATAAGTTTTTTCTTACATTTCGATTTAGATTGTTTTTCCTGTGCTTGAGTAGCTGAACACATTGTGAGTTTACTACCTTCTTCTGCATGTTGCTTAAATTGAAATTTTTTATTCCACGTAGTAATTTACTAAGAACTTTTCTTTTTTTGTGTTCAATTTCGCTGCTCTATTTTGAAATTTCTTCTTCTTTGGTTCTTTCTTCTGCTGTCGTGTTCTCTGCTGCGACCATCATTCCTCGTGCAACGTGGGCTGCTTGAAGATCGATCTTCTTTAGAGCTTCATCTAATAGAATTTTTGCTTTTTCTATCAGTATATCAGAACTCTTCGTCAACTGTTTTTGTTTCTTCAGTTCCTTTAGATCAGCTTCAAGATCCTTGACTTTTCTGTTCTGCGCTGAATGCACCTCGGTCAGTAAAGCATCTGTAATTGGAAGTAGGTGAAGCTTACCTTTAAAGCGTTTCGTCACATCGTGTATTATTAATCGTGCGTTCAAATTTCGCTCAGTCATACTCGTCATAACTTTTGTTAAAATTAATTTGGATTTTGAAAATCGTCTCTCTATCTCCGCATTCCCGTGTGATAAAGACAAGGATATTTTGACTATTTGAGCAATTAAAGGGTAATTTAAAACGCCGGTGCAGTTTTCTTTTCCAAAAACATTTGTAACCCAATAGTGATCAATTTGTTCATCCTTTTTGAACTCTGGTAACTCTTCCAGTTGAAGAAGCTTCCACTCGTCAGAGAATTTACTAGAGGAAATAACTTGTAGTGGTAGTTTCTCTGCGATTTTACAAATATCTTGGGCACAGTATTTGTTTCGAATCCTCTTTGGCTGCAAACATCGCCAAGCATATCAAATACTTGAATGAGGATACGCTTTTAGCGATGATTTTTTAAGGATATGTGATCCAGAACGCTTATTATGTTCCCTAAACTTCGTTAACAAACTTAGAATTTCCTTTGCATTGAGATTTTTTTAAATGCTTCTTGACATCTTCGTTCGGAATGATTGCCTGCAAATTAACAAAAGTTTCTTTCTCGAAAAGCTGCTCTGATTTCAAACGATTACTCTTGAAATTTAGTAAGCTTTCTGCAGTGCAAATGCAACCTGCGGGTGTGATTATCAAAGTTTCAATTTTTTCAAATAGCACGTGGATTAAAGGCTGTTCTTTCCGAAACAGCTGAGAATAGTTTTCAAAGAGTCCGGCGCTGTTTGCAACAAATCGTAATTGTAAAGGCATATCACTTTGTCTCAAGAACTTGGAAATAGAAGTATACTTTACACTTGTAACTACAACACTTTTTTTCAATGTCAACCAGCGAATACTATAATGTTTTATGAAACGTTGTTTTCGTACATTCTTCAAGTTTTGAATTCTTTCATAATCTTCACATTGAACAGGCTCATTATGAAAAAAATAGTAGACTGCCATCGCAAATTCACTAGCATCTGAACCGAATTCAGAAAGTGCTAGAACAAACGAATTGTTAACTACGTGTGAATTACATGCTCCTATATTTAGCAATCCTTTACTACGAGATTTTAACATGTCAATATTCATCAGATTCCAGACTGCTTTGTTTACATTTGCACCATCCGAACCTAACGTTATTAATTTCTCATTTGGAAAATCCCTTACAGGATCTTTCAGATATCTTGCGATTATTTCAGAACTTGTTGAACCCAGAAAGTACGTGCGTAAGTGTCTATCCACTATTTCCTTATAATTTTCTGAAAAATAACGCAGTCGAGTTTGTAGTTCTTTCTTGTTTTCTGAATTTGTCGTTTCATCAAACGAAAGTGTAAATCTGAGGACATAGCTTGATACGCATATTCTAAGCCGTCACAAGAGCTCGCAGACATATTACTATGAATATTATTAATTACCCAGATAGCAAAGTGCGCGCACGGTGCGACGCTCGTGCGTCGCACCACGTGCGGATTTTCTCGCACGACGTGCGCGCAGGGGATGACACAGCTGCGTCTTCATATGCGTGACAGGTGTGTCGCACTTCGTGAGGGTCGCACGTCATGCGTGCCGGCGCGGGTATGGTGCGTGCACACATTTAGGATTTTTAGAGGGTACAGAAAATATTTGCATTGAAATTTTCAAATAAAGAGCAGGTCATTTATCATGAACTTATTTTTTATTATGGGTGGAAGGAATATTCATAAATTTTAGTTGCGCATTAGCAATTCAGATTCCGCATGTTTGTATCAACAATAATAAATATTTTTCGCTGCAACTACAAGATACAGGCACATAAAACTGACAGAAAACACAAAGACGTAGGTAAAAAGTATATTTTTCGTTTAAATAATAAAAAAAATGATGACCTAAAACAAAAATTACCTTCTTTTAATTATTTAAACCAAAAATAAACTGTTTATAACCGTTTTCACGTCTCTTATTAAAGTTTCAGCGAAGGATACTTATTATTTTGGACACAAACATGCTAATATTTGTTGTTTGAATAATAAAAATAAAAAAACAAGATTGTACAGAAACTAACTGTTTTTAATTAATCAAAACAGATATAGGCTATTTATATCCGTTTTCATGTTTCTCAAAGTTTCAGCGAAAGATATTTATTATTTTGGGCACAAACATGTAAATATTATAAACAAAAAATGCCCTTAACGGTACTAACATTAAAATGCACGCATTTACATAACTGTAATATTTAATATCACAAACTACAGGATCTGATACTTTTGCGAGATGAGCACTTTTGTGTCCACAATAATAAATATTTTTCGCTGAAACTTTCAGAAATTGTATGAAACATAACAAAAACGGTAAATAGCCTATTTGTTTGAAATGTAAAAAAACCGGTAACGCCAAAAAGGAGAATAAAACAAAATATTATTAAACACGCGCACGATTCGACACAAATCGAGAGGAACGGGGGGCCGCAGAGTCACTGCACATAAAAATCCTATCGCAATAATAAATTTGCGATCGAGAACCGACACGTTTTCTCGCTAAAAACTCGTAAAAAGAAACCGTGCGAAACCGACAACGGAAGTCGACAACAGCTGTTACGGCGCGTCGGGCGATTACCGTTCGACCGACGCGACGGGGTCTGCACCGTATATTATTCAGCTAATGCGCGCAGTTTTTAAATATAGCTCCTCTTATTTCTACTTCAAAATAATAAAAAATGAATACAATACGATTGAAAGCTAAAGATGCATTTTTTAAATTTCTGAACAAATTTTTTAAACATTGATTTTAAATTAAACTTTAAACTCAATTTGATGTTAAACTTGAAATTAAAAGCACAAATTGAAGTTATAAACATAAATAAATATGTAAAGTAGAAATTATAACAAAAATTTCATTTTTTTATTTACTTAATTTCAAATTCAAATTGACAAAAGGCTAATTGCAATTATTTGTATAGTCGATTAAAGTTGGAAATTATAGTTTTAAAATAAATAAAATGCATATTGTACGTCGAAACTATACAACCGTGCATTCAATAATTCTTACTAATTTCCTAATTTATTCTTATTATGAAATCGGCAATGTTTTAATTTTTGTAAATAAACAATTTTTACAATATCAATTAATTCAATCTTTATTTATGAAAATTATCAATATTTTTAAAAATTGTATTACAATAATAATTGTTTACTATACTACTATTATCAAAAAATGTGCTTATTACTTATATATCATGTATATAATGACCCTCACAAAGTGCGACCCACATGCGCCGCACATCGGGCCTATCACAAAGTGCGTCGCATATGCCTCGCACGTACATGCCCCTCACAAAGTGCGACCCATATGCCTCGCACCCAGCACGCAACGCGTCCCCGCATGCCGTGCGAGTAACGTGCCCCGCACGTTTGCTATCTGGGTAAAGGCGCATCGCGTACAGACCACAATAGGACAGGTTTTTCCAAAGATTTCGCACTCCCGGACGCAGAAATCGCTTTCAACCTTAATTGGTTAATGTGGAGTTTATCTAACGCATTTTTGATATGGATATCAGTTGAGGAATGCTGGAAAACATCTTGAATGCCCTTTTTAGCATGAGTAAAACTTTCAGCGCAAACAGAGCAAAATGCATAATTTTCTTGTTCGGTGCCTTTACTACACCAGTTGAAATCTCTTCCTTTTATTGGATTATTCAATATCCAGTCTCGAATTTATTATAGGACTGATTTAAATATTAAACAGTTCCTCTAATGGAATATTTTAAAATTTATTTGCCCTCCTTATCATCATTGATAATTTAACGTAGAAAAAATAGGTTAGTTTTGTAAAGAAGGAAACGCAAAAAAAAACGAAAACTATACATACGTAATGGTAGTATTTTTTTTAAAAAGTGCTTTTATTCACTTTACTTTATCAATTACCCTCAAAAACATTTTTTTATAGTTTCAAGTTATTATTTTATTTAGCAGATATATTTTGGGTTAAGCAAAATAACCTGCACTATTTATTAGCCATTTGCTTACTTAATCATTCATTTATATAATAAGGTTAACAACAGTAAGTGGAACTTGTATTTTACATTAACCAGTCTAAGAGTAAAAAAAATATATTTAAACAGCTGCTCATATATGATTAGTTACAACCTGGTGTCTGATGATTAGTGATGTGCACTGCTCGGCCTAACTGTGGTAATACCTGACCTGGCCGGTAATGTCCGGTCATGACGGTAAAAGTTGGTAAAACGCGGTCAGACCCAAATATCTCCATCAGGAAAGTTTTTTTTATAGAAAAAAGTGGTTTGGTTCTTATTACGACATACCCTATGCTAAACTTGTACAAAAGGGTTTTCGGTTCTAAATGTTCCAGTTATTCTCAAAGTTATAAAAATGCGAAAAAGCTGAGCATAGCAGACAACACTTTTGACAGTTTCGCGCGAGTTTCGAGGGAAATTTGGAAATAGAACTTTACAAATTGACAAATTACATTGAAAATCTGTTGCATTTGTTAAGTAATATTTAAAAAATAATATTTATTAGTGTGCTAAGTTATTTTTAATATCATTTCAATGAATATGACACTTAAACATTAAGTTAAGTAATTGATATCTAATTATTATGAATTTAGATTTATGAGTAATTTGTGTAAATAAGTTATTATTTGTTATTATTTATATGTGAAGAAATTCAATAAGGCAACTGTTATAATTAAAAATGGGAACAATGACAATACAAATAATAACAAATAATAACTTATTTACAAAAATTACTCATAAATCTAAATTCATAATAATTAGATATCAATTTTATTTTATTTAAAGCCAAAAAACAGTATTTTTATTTAGGGAATATAACCTATACGATACACAGTACTTAACTTAATTTTTAAGTGTCATATTAATTGGAATGTCATTCAAAATAACGTAGCACACTACTAACTATTATTTTTAAAATATTACTTAATAAATGCAACAGATTTTCAATGTAATTTGTCTATTTGTAAAGTGCCATTTTCAAATTCTCCTCGAAACTCGCGCGAAACTGTCAAAAGTGTCGTCTGCTGTGCTCAGCTTTTTGGAATTTTTATTACTTTGAGAATAACTGGAACATTTAGAACCGAAAAACTTGTTGTACAAGTTTAGCATAGGGTATGTCCTAACAACTAAACCACTTTTCTCTATGAAAAAAAAAAAAACATTTTCTGGTGGAAATATTTGAGTCTAACCGCGTTTTACCAACATTTACTGTCATGACCGGTCAGGATTTGGTCATGACTGTGAAATACCGAGCAGCGCCCATCACTACTGATGATTCGCAATAAGACAATACGGACAGTACATACCTCTGGAAATTTCCTATCTTCAGATAGAATAGTCTACTGATTCCGTAATCAAAAGTTGAATGGATTTTCAAATTTTCAATAACCTTCACTTGCAATCACAAATTTTAGAAACGAAAGTAATTTCTATCCATGGCGATGGATCAGACTGTCCACATATAGAAATGGACTTGTGACTTTGTGGGGAAACGCGAATGGCAATTAGAAAGAAAAAGGAGAGAGTGGTAGGCAACCTGTCTCATTCTCTTGCAGGAGCGGCGCTTATGAATCGGGAGCCTTGCACATGTCAATACATTTCACTGTTATTTTCACAGCTTACTTCTTTTTATAGTATTCAAATCAAATAAATATATTCACATTATATTGTATTCTCTTACTTACGATCATGTTTACGATATTTACAACGCTTGGGCATGGCACAAACGCAGAGGCCATCAAGAGAGAGCGTACAGTCCTGAGTCCCAACCATCGAAAACGTTCTGCCGGGTGTCCCACCACCTATACAGTCCCTTGTACTATGTTATAGTGCACAACAAAATAAACAAAAAAGTTATGTGGCAAAAAGTTGTGCGAAGCTGAGTTTGGGCACAATAAGGCTTCAAAGTTGGACCTAATCAACCAATGAGGAGCGAGCTTTAGCGGCTACTTGTACGTGTTTCAAACGTTGAGATAATGTGTGCTTCTTGACGACACACTACAGATCCTGTAT
Source organism: Andricus curvator (assembly GCA_932195095.1). Lineage (NCBI taxonomy): Eukaryota > Metazoa > Arthropoda > Insecta > Hymenoptera > Cynipidae > Andricus > Andricus curvator. The sequence continues at coordinate 118,346 of CAKNYM010000258.1, read as the reverse complement.
TAGGTAATTCCCCGTCGAATTGCCGCCCTTTCATTGTTTATTTCAAAACGCAAAGTTCAAACTTCAAAATGTTTTTTTATATTTGAATCCTCCTCTCTCACATTTATTAACAAGGTTAAAGAATAAAAAAAACCGATATCTCCGAATTTCTGTTACATAACTTGTAACCAAATTTTAAAAAACCTGAACATTCGTCAAACCCAGCAAACTTGCTTTCTTGAAAATTTGTAAGCAAGCCTAACATAAGACAACACCTTTACCAACAAAAAAAGTTACTCTCTTCGGTTCCTCTCAGAATTTCTGTTACCTAACTTTCAACAAATCTAACAAAAAATCTCAACACGTGCGAACCGAGCAAACTTGCTTTCTTGAAAATTTGTAATCAAGCCTAACATAATACTTTTATCAACAAAAAAGTTACTCTTTTCGGTTCCTCTCATAATTTCTGTTAAATAACTTGTAACAAATCTAACAAAAAATCTCAACACATGCAACCCAGAAAACTTTCTTTCTTGAAACTTTATTACCAACATAGAATAACACCTATACCAAACAAAAAAGTTTTTCTAATCGATTCCTTGCAGAATTTCTGTAACATAACTTTTAACAAAACTAACAAAAAAATCTCAACACACGCGAAATCTGATTTTTTGCATGAAAGTAACAAAACTTTCTTCGGATTAACTAACATTTAAAAAAAATTATTCTACTGCATAAAAAATAACAAAACTATTACCTTCAAAAAATAAAATCGTTTTCGAAAGTTTATTTGCATGCATGTTTACAATTTTTCAGTTTCAAGTTATCATTTTCATCTAGTTATGTTATCCTAGTCTTGTTAATAAATTTACAAGAAAGAAAGTTCGCTCTGTTTGGCGAATGTTCAGTTTGCTCGTTAGTTATGTTACGAGTAATATAACAGAAACTCTAAGAGGTATCGAAAAATGTGACTTTTGTGTTAGAAAATGTGTCTTGTTATTTAAATCTTGGAAACAAAATTGCCAAAAAGAAATTTTACTAGGCTTTGTGAATTTTAAGTTTTTTTACATCCTCATCAATGAGAAGCTATTGGTTTTATATGAAAAATGACTTTTGCAGATTCCATCAAATGTCAGAAAAATCAGGTTTTACGTCCGAGTCTGTCTGTCGTTGTCGTCTTTGTGGTTGTAGTGGTTGAAGTCTGTAAACACGGTAACATTTGATGGAATCATATGATTCGATTGCCCTTCGGCATACTTTATAAGGGTGTGCGAAGGAAGAACCAGTTTTTTAGCCAGCTATTTTGGATAAAAAATCAGAGAGTTACAGCATTTAAAAAATGGTTGAGACCACTTTTTTCAAGAGTTGACAATTTTATCTACGGTTGTTTGTAGTACTAAGAAAGACGAACAATTTATCCGAATGACTTTTTCCGATGAAAATAATTACCCGAGTTATGCATTTACAAAATTCAAAAAAAAAAAAAAAAAAAAAAAAAATGAAAATTTTAAGCCAAACAACGCACGATATAAAAAAGTCAAGAAAAGAAAAACGTTGATTTTCGAAAGCTCTACAAGATTATCATAACCTTTTGAATTTTCTTCAAAAATCGAAAATTTAAATTTTGATCGCACAAAAAATAATGAAAAATAAAAAATTCCATTTGGCGGTCTAACTATGCAAGAAACGAGAAAAGATGATAAAAAAAATTGTGCAACCAAAAAAGATTTACAATTTTCTTATCAATCACTTTTTGATAGGATGCGCAGTTTTTTTTATCGTGAAAAATGACATTACAAATAAACAAATTAAATTTTTGGAAAGAGGAGACAAGGTACAATAAAATAAGAAAATTGTTTTCAAATTAGATCTTAAAATGTGCTTTTAACCTTTTTTCTGACAAGACACGTGATCAGAATGTATTCGTTAAAGCCGAAGGAGCGTTAACAAAAAAGAATTCACAATCACTTAATTTCAGTGGTCGATGGTTTGACCCTTGATTTTAAAATTCCTATGCTAAAACATCGGGTTAGTACAATAACGGAGCGCGTAGCGCAAGGTAAATACATTACCTTGCGGGAAGCGTAAAATAAATATATTATCGAGCGCGAAACGCGTGATCCATCAGAGGCGCTCAAACTTGCGAGCGAAGTGAGCCGCGCGCGATGAGAATGTGCCCGCGCACCGGGCAGATTTTTTATTTTATGAACAATGCTGATAAAAAATTAACCACATCAGGTATTTATAATGGAATTACATCAAGTTTATCGTAGGGAATCGACCAAAAATTGTTCAACAGTAACGCCTGCTTAGCATATTTAGTCGCTCAATAACCATAAATGATTGTTTAAACAAACATAATTAAGAAATGCATTATTGGACTATTTTCTGACGTACAAACTTACTTCTTTCAACGTCATTAAGTTAAGGACATTTCAAATTATTTCAAATTATGAAACAGAAACATTGCGATAGATCGAAAAGTGTGATTTTTGTTGTTATAAAAGGTGTTTCGTTATTTAAATTTTGGTAACAAATTTTCCAGAAAGAAATTTTGCCAGGTTTTGTAAGTGTTTAATTTTTTGTTTATTTTGGTTACAAGTTATGTAACAGTATAAGAGGAATCAAAAAGAGTGACTTTTGTTATTAGAAAATAAGTTTTGTTATTAATATTTTAGTAAAAAAGTCTCAAGAAAGGAAGTTTTCTGAGTTCGCGTTTGTTGAGATTTTTTGGTAGATTTGTTACAAGTTATTTGGCAGAATGTTCAGGTTTTTTAAATTTTTGTTACAAGTTATGTAACAGAAATTCAGAGAGATAGGTTTTTTTGATTCTCTAACCTTGTGAATAAAAGTTAGAGAGAAGGATTCAAAAATCAAAAACGTTTTTGAGGTTTGAACTTTGGGTTACGAAATAAACAATGGAAGGGCGGCAACTCGACGGGGAATTACCTAATACGGGATCTGAAGTGTGTAGCCAAGAAGCACAGACTATCTCAATGTTTGAAACACACGTACAAGTGGTCACTAAAGTTCGCTCCTCATTGGTTGATTAGGCCCAACTTTGAAGCTTTATTGTGCCCAAACTAAGCTTTGCACAACTTTTTGCTAGATGACTTTTTTTGTTTATTTTGTTGTACACTATCACATAGTACAAGGGGTTGTATAGGCGGTGGGACATCCTGTATAGACTAATCACTTTCGACCAGAAAGGGACAGGTCGCCCACCACTCTCTCCCTTTTCTTTCTAATTGCCATTCGCGTTTCGCCCACGGAGTCACCAGTCCATTTCTATATGTCGATGGATCAGATTGAACAATGTTACTAGAGATAGATAAACGTTTATTTTTCAGCCTGCTGGCCTTAAAAAATTGACTTGCTTACACTTCCATTTTTTACAGAATTTTCTTAAAATTAACCCTTAAAACTAACATCCTTCCACACCTTATCTCTAACGCCGCTCGCTCTTATCGCATTGCCTTCCTCGCTTCGCCTCGCCTCGCACGCATGTCCCTACTTTCTTGCTTTGCCTCGCATTACCAAACTCTGCCTCCGCGGCTAATACCTAATACTTATCTACTATTTGAAATATTTACATTTACTTATATTTACTTCCTCCTCTATTTACAATCTTTCTTCTCCATTCCTCTTCCTCCTTCCTTCTCTTCTTCTCCATCTTACCCAAGACTCCCTTCACCCATGCTACTGCCCTTTTGTCCCCCCTTTCGTGCATCAATACCTCCATGCTTATCCCACTCCTTTCCACCTCCACGCACTCCTCCAACCAGTGCTCCACTCTTGCCTCCCCCTTCCCACATAGTTCACACATCCTCTTTTCCCTATCGAGCCAGAACTTATTGAAACCCTCCATGCACCCACATCTCATCCTCGCTATAAGCTCCTGACTTCCTTTCTCTCCTTTCTCACACAAATATTGCGCTCTCGCCCTTGGCATAATCCACACGTAGTTCCCATTAAACCTTGTCTCTCTTATTCTCTCTTCCCCTGCTGTCTTCTCTCTCTCCATGCTGTTTTTTCTTAACCAACTCATATACCTTCCTTCCTTTCTCATGCATCCTTCTCAATTCATCAATATGCAGTCCATTCGTTCTAAAATACCTTTCTCTTTCAACCTCCATCTTCCCACCTCCTCTCCTGTTCTCCTTCTCCCACCAACACTCCCTAACCAGCTTACTTCCCCCCTCTTCCAAAAATTTCTCCTCATATTTACACGCTCGACTCCCCGCTAGAATCCCTACACTCGTTCTCCCCGTCTCCCTCCTAACAATATAATTAGGCGTGTTCCTTGCCAACCCCAGTGTCCACTTTACATACCTCTCCTTTATCCTATTTACCTCTTCGCTTTCCTTCCACCCCCACACCTCTACTCCATACAATAGCACACTCATCACTAGTGAGTCAAACAATTTCATTCTCCTCCCAAAATCATCTGCGAATAACTTCTTTCCCAACCCCCACACCTGCCTCATCACCACATTTGCCCTCCTCACTCTCTCTTTTATCTGACCATCCACTCCGCCATTCCTCCGAAACAAGAAGCCCAGGTACACAAACTCTTTCACCGCCTGCACCGCCTTTCCCTTCCACTTCCACTCCCCTTCCTTATCCCATCCACCTCCTTTTCTGAAAACCATAACCTTGGACTTTTCTGCATTCAGTTCTAACCTGTTCTTATCCAGGTATCTGCTCAACCTCTTCATCATTTCCTTTAAGGCCTCCTCGCTTTTTGCCAACAACACTATGTCATCTGCATACGCTAGCGACCAAATTCTAACCCCTCCTATCCTGACTCCTCCTACCACTCCGGCCTCCAGCTTACTTTCCATATCAGCCCTGCTGATTTTGACCTTCTTAAATTCCTTATCTGTTTCTCTATCTCCTCGTCATTCAACTCCTCCATCTCTGCCACCCCCGTTCTTCTACTCCCATCATCTCACTTTCTTGAATCTGAGCCCTGAAATGATCCTTTAAAAAACTCCCTCCACTCTTTCTTCTTACACGTCAATCTAAACCCCTTTCTCATTTCTACGTACTCCTCCCTTTTCGCAATACCCTCTTTCCACTTCTTATACTTCCTCTTCACCTTCCTTTTCATCTTTTTACATTCCCTATCCCACCACGGCTTCACCATTCCTTTCTTCTTCTTTTTGAATACCTTCTTTTGCACGCACCCTTTCACTTTCTCTTTTAAATCCTCTTATATCTCTTCCACCGTCTCCCCTTCGAAGCGTACCTTCCCTAACTGCTACTTATACTTCTCTATCGCCTCCCTCGTCCAGCTAACCCTCTCCCCCGTCGACACTTCTTCCCCACCTTGCCTTCCGCCGTTCTCACCCGTTATCCACAACCCTAATGGCTGATGGTCTGATTCTACCCTCCCTTCTACTGCGAATCTCTCTATCTCCTCCCACCCTTGCATATTCAGGACTACATAGTCTATCACCGATATCCCCACCTTACCTACATATGTGTACTCTCCCTCTTCGTCCCCAGTTGCCATACCATTTGCCACAGCCCAGCCTCTATCCTCCATCCAGTCCCTTAGAATCTCCCCCTCCTTATTTATTAACCTATCCTTCGAATTCCTTTCGAAGCTCTCCCCTTCCCTGTAAAGGCCCCCTTCCCTCCCCATCCTCGCGTTAAAGTCCCCACCCAGTACCACCATACCCTCTTCTCTTTCACCTAACAGGTCTTACACCCTTTCTTTAATTCTTTCCATACCATCCTTATTGTACACTATCACAAACATACACGCTACCCCTCCTATCTTTACTTTCCTCATTTGCACTTCCTCCCGCTCTTCCTCTCCGTGAGCTTCTTCCTCTAATCCATCTCTAACCCCCGTTATAATTCCCCCACTAGCCCTTCCTTTCTTCTTCACTCTGAACGCCTCCTGGAGTCTCCACCTATACCCCCTTGGCAGCTTTGGTTCTATTCTATCCCATTCCTTTCTTTCCACCCACGTCTCTACCTGTCCTACCACATCAAATTCCTGGATATACCTCCAGAACTCCTCAACCTTCTTCTTTACCCCTGCTACGTTCCAGTAAAGCACCTTCACAACTCCTCTACCCTGCATTACCCCCACCCTCCTACTTCCTACGATACAAATTCCCCTGCACTTCCTTCAACACCTCTTTCTCCTCGTCCCACATCCACATTTTCTCGTAAATTTTTATTTTCCGATATCCTACCTTCGCCGATCTCCCTTCACTCCTCTCCCTCCTAGCCCTGTCGCACAGCATTCTCTGTACATCCCTTTCCTTTCTCGTCAAATCGTGATCGATGAAAACATCTTTATCCTTTATCCTATTTTTATTTCGCATTACCCCCAACTTTTCTTCCCAGCACTCCAATTCCACAAGCGCCACTTCTTTCTCCTTTCTCCCCTCCAACTTAACTTTCCCTACCCTGCCTTTATTCTACCCTATGCTCTGTAGCAGCGCTTCCACGCCCTGCCTTTCTTCCCCGCTCTTCATCTTCAACCCTCTTATCACAATATTATTTCTCCTGTCTGCCTTCTCCTTTCTCTCCATTCTCAACTCCATTGCCCTTATCCTTTCCCTATCCGCCCTCTCCTCCTTTTCATTCCTACGCTCTCCCACTTTCTCTTCTATCATATTCCCTACCCTCTCCCGAATACCTTTAATCTCGCCCCCGCTACCCCCGTCTCCTATTTCCATTTCCGCCCTGCCCTCCACCTTCTCAAGCCTTTTTTCCGTCCTTTCCTTCCACACCCTAATCTCCTCTTTCATCTGTTTTATTTTAACTTCTTTTTCTTTTCTTTCCCTCTCTAACCCATCTACTCTCTCTCTCTCTCTCTCTCTCTCAGCTCTTTCACCTCCTTTTCCCATTTCTCATCTCTGATTCTCAAGTCCTGCCTCATGCCTTCCATCTGCTCCTTGGTCCCCCTTACGACCTCCCTCAACCCCCTGATCTCGCCTAACAACATCCCGAGAGCCTCCTTTTCCAACATTCCCTCCATTGGGAGGGGGGGGGGATGACCTAGGTGTAACCCCGCTTTCTTTAAACGGGCTCTCGACCTCGCTTTTCTCCGGACTCTCTTGGCTGTCTCTCTTCCCCCACCTCCCGCTCTACCGCCGGTAACTGGGACTTCTCCATGCAGTACCTTCCGCAACCGACAGATGTTTCTGTAGAATGTTGGCGTCTTTCGCCGCCAAATTTTCCTTTTATTTCCCTTTTTTTTTCTTCAATTCCTCACAGTCCCTGCAGACACCCCTTTCTCTCCCTTAACCTCCCCTAACTCTGCGAGAACCACCCTTGACCCCTCGAAAGCCCAAGACTTCTGACCATGAACTCCCCCGATTACTTGCCATCCTAACCTCACTTTCCCTATCCAACTAAATCCCACCTCACACCCACGCTGAAACTCACTTTTTATCTCCCCAATTCACCCCACACAACCCTACTCTCCTCCTCGGCTTCCAACCTCACACTCCACTCACACCTTCCACACAAATTCCGTAAAATTTTCTCACCACCAGTCATTAAACACGTTCTCACTTCCGCCACCAACATGCAAGCTCGAACAATGTTACTCTTGGGAACTGCTTTATCGATCGCAGTTAAACTGCTGAAAAATTCTTATAAATAAAAAAAAGTCTTGTTAGTAAAAGTCTCTTTAACTCTATTTTCCTTCGAAAGTAGCTTTTAGTAGTACTGGACCGAAAAAAGTAGCCAAATAGTAATGAACGTCTTAATCATGATTAACTTGCGAAACGTTTCACCATGAATTTCTAACCTCTGGTTAGTTAAGCGTATACCCTGTTCGCAATAAGGTCTACTTTCTGTGTAGTTCTGTTATAACGGCGATTCTGATTGACTGAGTCACGAAACTTGTGTTTGCGTGCCATCTCTGACGTGCCAAATAGGCCTCTGACGTCACACATTACGTTACGCGTTATTTACTTGTTTTTCCGAGGCGTCTCCGAAATAACACCAATCAAAGTAATTGAGTGAGGTGGTGTTTTCTACAGCGAAAGGAAAAGAAAAAATAATATTTTAAGAACATATTTCATTTTGAGCCATATTTCATACTATATACTGTAGCACTGCACTTTAATTAATCTTTGAGGTTATGTTGAGCCTCGTTAATCGCTGGTCTAGTCGCTAACCAAACAAAAATGGCCGATTAAGTTGAACAGCGATTAGGCTACTTGAATCATGGTTTAAAAGGTGGCAGAACGCAGTGCACTGATTAAATAAAGTTAATCGAGGATTAAAATTTAATTATGGTTTTTGGAATCGGCCCTCAATCTAAATTGAGTTCATTGTTCGTTTTAATTCAGCTAGACTAAAGGGGCCGTTCGTATTATTAGTGTTTCGGTTAATTTTGTTAAATAGGATGTCTGGAAGCGTAGCTGGGATATTGTTTAACGGAACAAGTTTTTCAATGTATTCATCCCAGATAGCAAACGTGCTGGGCACGTTACTCGCACGGCGTGCGAGGCACGCGGTGCGTGCAGGGTGCGAGGCACATGCGTTGCAATTTGTGAGGGGCACGTACGTGCGAGGCATATGCCTCGCACTTTTTGATGAGCATGGTGTGCGACGCATATGCGTCCCACCCCAGATAACAATCGTGCATCGCACTTTACTGGCACGCGGTGAGTCTCACGTCCTGCGTACACAAATGCTGCTTTCTCGACACACCGTGCGGAATTTTTTCTTAGTAAATTAACAGTATAAATAAACAACTTGAAAATATTTTTATCGGGTAAAATTGTTAATATTAATAATTTGGAAATTAGTTTTTATTTTTTAATATCTATTTAATAAAATATTAAAGTCAATATGAAAAAATTATGGATTTTTTTTTTTTTTTTTTTTTTTAATTTTCCCTCCAGTCACCGACGCCATGTTGATTTAACCTCAGTACCAGCGGGCGGCCAACGGACCGAACCCCTCAACCCCTCATCAACCTGGCACTACACTGACGGCCGGCAGCGTCGCGGTTTCTTGGTTTTTAATCGTGCTGTGGTTACTTTATAAGTTTTCTCAGTACGCGATCCCGACGGATGTTTCTGGAGAACTTCAAAAATTTAATTGATAGAAGAAATTCCAGTGATATTATTCCACTCCCTGTTCGTTTTATTTCTGTGGTAAGTAAATAAACAAATAATATAACCTCAAATCTATTGTTCACACTAGGACATGAAAATGAAAACTCTGTACAGACCATTTGAATTTGGCTCGAAAAATCATATTATTTTTATTATTTATGATTCAGTGCCAAGTTCAAATGGTATTCATCGAGTTAGCATTTTCATTTCTGCAACGCAATGTAAAAATCATTTTACTCGCACTACGTGATCGTATTTTATCCGCACACGTGCGACTCGCACGCTGTGCGAGAAATATGCCACCACATGGAATAGTCATCTGCGTGGTGATATGCACTCACGTAATGCGGCCTTATCCGCACGCGTGCGACCCATAATGCTCGCACTGTGCAGACAGTTTGTTATCTGGGATGTACCGGGTTATCTACACTATCTGTGCTAATTGTGTAGAAGTCGGAGATTATTCGATTCTTAAATGCTTGATAATACGCTAGATGCTTCTAGCATCCATTTGAGGTTTAACTGATTCACAGAATTGGAGAAAACTTAGTTTCTTCTTTTTCTTGTATGAGCGGTATTTTGACCTTCTTGGGTTTAACGCTGCTCAACAGGTTTTATTCCACCAACGAGATGGTGGAGAATTGAACTGTTGTCTGCCACGCCCATTTGGCTCCAGTTGAAAGTAGAGTGCCGAAAGCTGAAAACGCGTACCTAGGGGTTAAGCAAACGCTACTGGGGGCAGAGAGTTGGATGGATGACCCAGTTCTGAGGATGGTTCAGCCAGTCGGGAAATCCAGGAAGATACCGAGGGGGGGGGGGGGTGTAACCTGGGATTGGGTGTTTTTCGCTCGGGCAAGGGTAAGAAAGAAGCAGCCAGGGAAACGTGGATTGTGCCGAAGCCTGGGGAAATCTGTTTTCTTGGTCTCGCGGACCGTACTTTTATAAGCTTTGCTTCGGCGGCGGCGTAGCAGACAGAACGCAGGCAAGTTGGGGCTCACTAGCGAGGATCTTTTCATCGATTTGAATATAATTTAGCGAACACCAATATTTAATTTGGGCCTACCTTACTTTCTAATAAGTGCATGAAGATAAATAAAGTCTAGGTCAAGAACGCTAGGTGGACCTATGAATTGAGAAGAGATTATATTTTCCTGGCCACTTCAGGCCGTTAATTTGGCCTTTGATGGCTTGAGAACCATTTTTTTTAAATCAACTTTTCAACATACAACTTTGTAGGAAATTCAATGGCGCATCTTTTTTTAGTGGCAAAAACGTTGCATCTTTTCCCTTTCTGTAAAAAATCCAAAAAACTGGATTTTTCAGAAAAAAAATTTAGTAAATATTTTCACTTCAACTCGATCCGAAAGACAAAGCTCTTAAAATGAAAATTTAGGAACTTATCCTTCAAATTCTTCTAAAGATGATGTGCTATATAACATTTATTGTTTTTGTTAAAGCCCAAACTTCCAGCAAAAGAAATGTTTATTAGGATATAATGAAGTTAGTAATGACGTTAATCGCAGCTTCTTCCGCTACTTTTTTTTAACCATTACGGTTATATTAACAATAAAGGCTCGTGATACTCTAAATTGTATTATTTTCTTACTTATTTGTAGTGACTGGGTTTTGGAGGGGATTTGTGAGGAGCCATTTTGGTTTAGGTCAGTTTTTGCAGACAGAGAGTTAATATTAACATTTGTGGTGATCCATTTTGGTTTAGGTCAGTTTTTGCAGGCAGAGAGTTAATAGGCGTGTTGAACCTTTTATCTACTAAATTATTTTCAAGTGAATTATCAATTTGCTAAAGAGGAAAGTTATTAATGAAATTTGTTTTAGCAAAGGTGGGAATAACAGCAGGTGAATTTGTTAAATCATATGTTGGGATGGGTCGAGGGATGATTTTTTTGCTCAAGTCCTTGTTTTGTGTATCATTGTAAAATAGGTCTTAGAATATCATCAGCGTTTGAATTCCTTTGTGCTGAATGAACCATTTTCAAGCACCCCAGGTAAAAAAGTTATATTTAATTTATATATAGTGGACAAAACACTGATATTGTTCATTTGTTTCATACAGAAAAATGTATAAAGCAAATGAGTTATAAAAGTTTTACTTTGTAGATTCTAATGTCCATATTATACCTTGACCTCGATAATGCGAACCACACCGAGAGGGTCGGCCAATTACAGGTTCGTAGAGAGTTCGGGACTAAATAGTTGACATCTGCTAAGAATTAAAATTTTACAGTTGCAATAAATTGCAATCATTTTGCAATGTTTTTGCAATAAATGATTTGCAAATGATTTGCAAGTAAGAAATTCGTAACCTCTAGGTCTTAAGGACTACATGCTTCTAAACTTTCCAATAAAAAGCTTAAAATTGTAATTTTCTGCAAGTAACAACTAAATTGTTGGAGATGGGAATAAATAGACAACATTTTTAGATTTTCTATCCAAAGAACATAATTATTGCGGGAAAATAATAAAAAAGTATATAAACAAATTTATAAATGAATAACAAATAAATATCATAAAGATAAATAGTATACGTAAGTTTTTAAATCAAAACAGGGTTAGTGAAGACCCTTGGGTGGCCTTGGTATAATCAATCTTATGTGCCATCTACTAGCGTCTCAATCGTACTCACGCTTCCCTATGACTACTATGAAATTGACCTTACCATATATATATATATATATATATATATATATATATAACGAGGTGGCTTACCACTCTTTGGGGATCCTCCCCTGACTTCATACTTAAACTATTTAAAATGATCGCGACACATTCCAAGGCCAGCACGAACTCAGAGATTCAATTATTTAAGGAATGGGTCTGAGAGTGCAGTATGTGGATGAGTGTGAAACAAAGGAATTTTAATTATGTATAAGTTACTTTCTTTTGCATAAAGGGACGTTACCCATGTATACAATGTCCACTTTAATTTAGGTTAGGACTAGGTCACTTACGTATTAGGGCACCTGACCTCTTTACCTTTGTTTCCTGGAGAGACCGGAGTCTCTCTCTGAATTTGAAGAAAACTTTGGAGTTCCTTTTATCACCGAAAACACCAACAAGGAAAGAGGAGGCCCTTCGCGATCTCCACCCACAGGTCGATGTAACAACGAGGCACTGCCACCACACCGCACACACGGTCCACTTTACCACGCACGTCGACCCGAGATTTAACCCATGTCATCCTGGGTTAAATCATTATTTACTACAACTGCAGAGTGCCGAAATAACAACCGGCTCGGCACCTGTCATTACAGACGGGCGGCCATCTTTGTCACTACCGGCACACTAGACACGAGGTGACGATTTACGCACGTTTGTCAAGGGTGCTTAGGATGGAATCTATTCTACCAATGAGAGCTGGACGTGGATCGAAAAGGGGGCAGCACCTACTGGATCTGGTCGAGAAGCGAGATAGACGAACGGGAAGCCGACGAAAGGACGCCAAGAAGTCAATTCATGTTGGTCGTTCACGAGGAATACTGTGTTGCCTTGCCGTACCTTATCAATTTCCTATAAAGAAGTCGTTCGTTCTCTCTACGAAGCTTGGACTGAGAAGCATTGGTTTTCTCCGAAGGAAGAAAGGTAGGCGTCAATCTGTTACTCTATTATAAGTGAGTTACTTGAGTCTGATTTGGATTTTGTCTTTATTTCTTGAAGATGTTTTAGTTTTACATTATTTTTGGGATAAAATGCCGTTATTTAATGTGTACGAGTTTTGAGTGAGTTTTGTTCCCTTTGGTGGATTTTGAGAGTCGGTATATATTGTACGATACCCCTTTTCTTAGTTGTTAAGCATAATTCCGAAAAATGTACATTCTTTTTTTGTTTTGTTCTTTTAACTTAAGCTTTTTCTTCCGTTGTGCCTCTTTTTCTCTTATTAAAGAAAGTTAGCGTCTGTCGAAAATAAAATCGCAGGTTACCTAAAGTGTTCGAGGAACAAGTAACACCGTTATCAAGCTCCGCCCTTCAGGCAAACAAATGTTTTCCATTCATTGTTCATTTCAACGCTTTCAAATTCATCTTTATATATTTTTCTACTTTTAATAAAGCCACTTATCAATATTTATCAAGTTTAAATAAAATGTTTTAAACTTTTTTGTCCCTCACGAAATCCCTCTACCATGAGTCAGGGCAATTATTTCTAGTTATAACAAATTTTGAGGATTTATTTTGTTCCTGTGGAACGACACCGAAAGGGGTGTCTGGCGCCTCAACATAAAGAAGGTTAAGTCAAAAATTTTGTAGCGTCATTCTTCCTTTGCATCCCTCAAAGCTGGGATTGGCGTTATATATATATATATATATATATATATATATATATATATGTATATACCATTAAACCATTTCCCTTTCAGGGTAGGCGTGACACTACCCGATTCGGGTAGTGTTTCTAGGTTTCTCTTGTAGTTATAAATAACTACAAGTGTGGGCTCACCACACCCACGATGTGCCAACAGCACTCATGTCAGTATTCTTGAATGGTCACCCATCCAAGTACTAACCGCGTCCAACGCTGCTTAACTTCAGTGATCTGACGAGAACTGGGTTTTTCAGCGTGGTATGGCCGTTGGCCGTTATAATATAGAATATATATATATATATATATATATATATATTGTACTTGGCGTTTTCTTTAGTTCATCTCCCCTCAAATCCCAAGTTTTCCGGGTTTTCAATTTTTAATACACAGGAAGCTTGTTTAAAAATACCTTTGTATTAGGGGAGCGGCGGCGAATGCGGCGCACATAAAGGAAAAGGCACGATTAAAATTAAAATATAAAGTAAAATATTGTAATAAAATGTATTTTGTTTAGGCTAATATCTTACCAATGCTCTATGCATGGAGATAATTTAATTGAAGTTCATTAAAACAGTTCATTAATGTGTTTTCCAAAAACTGCATCTGCGCCAAGTTGTCCTACCTTGTTTGGTAATGTGGCGCGTTTCGATTAAATTCATAATTATTGAATAAAAAAGAAATTATGACGAAAAATTAGTAAAATTTAATAAAAATAAGATAAATATATTTACGTTCAATATTATTAACATATTTGAGGGATTATGTCTGCCGAAATTTGAAGAAAAAATGTTTTTTTAACAGTGCAGTTTGTCTCACAATAATTGGTGGAGTGCTACAAATTTTGTATTTTAAAGATAAACTTACAGGCGTTTTATAAACAATAAATCAAAATCATATTAACAATAAGTAAATTTTATTCTTTTTCAAAACAGTTATAATGATTCAACATTCAAATAATATCATCACTCTAAACCTTCTAAATATTTATTCTGTCAGAACAAACCTAACCCGAAAACTGGTAAAACGATTTCAAAATACAATTATTCTAAAATAACTCTAAAATACACGATAATAATTGGAATAAAACTTTTTTATACATATTAGAAACGGAATATTATTACTTTGAGTAAATATTTCTTACCTTCTAACTAAAAGCGGCACTTTGTTACTACAAAATTCTCGGATAAAAACAAACCACAAAATTGTGCGCCAAGTTACCTGCCGATTTTAGTCCTGAATGCGCCATATTAGTCGCATGTGAATAGTATTTAATAAAGATTTTTTACATAAAAGTTTATTATTTTTACTCAAAATGTTAAACTTTAAAGCATTCAAGAAACTCGGAACAGTATATTTCCAACAAAATTTATAATACAAGCGAAAGAACCAAAACTAACTTTTCGTCATAAAAATCAGGCAATTAATTTAATTATCAAAATTTTTAAATAATGTCAGGTTAAAAACATATATACATGTAATGAAACTACCTCCACAAGCAGAAAGTGCGTTAACATTCGAAAACTCGAACGCGCCACATTAGCCGCCGCGCCGCATTTGCCGCCGCTCCCCTAAATCACTCGGGGAGCCAAGGGCATTTTGAACTGGCTGAAAGAAAAAATGATGTCAACACATGGAAGACTTGAAGGAGGCTTTCCGTAAAGTTTTATTTAAATGTGGATTACCAGTAATGAGATAGAATGATCTCAACTCTCATGAATGTAGTGCCCGAGAAGGTACGCGGGAATTGAGAGAGATATCGCGAGTAGGCCTAGGGTGGCCGACTTAGTTTTTTGGCGCAGTGGCCTGCGCAAAATACAAATATTTGTGGAATGTTTTAAAATTGTAAATACAATAATAATAAAAATATGCAACCGCACTGCGTGTACATTTAATAAAATAAATACTTTTAAACTATATATAATACTATATATATATATTTTTTTTTTATACCACCCATCTCACGGTTGTGAGAGGTGGCCATAAGTGTGATTTACCGTGGTTCTACTGGGAGCCGGTATCATTTTTAGATTGCAGTTGATCTCAATGGGACCCTGCGGTGGTTGTTTAACTCTTTTCTTATATTATATATATTTTTCTACCGTTTCGGTTTCGATTCCTTTGGAATAGAACTGAAGTGCCTATGACAAAGCCACCGAACGCGTCCTCGGGTTGCGGATAGAGGGTCCCTGTACCAAGGTTTTCTGCTGAATATGGTTACAATAATTAATAAGCAGTCGCGGACAATTTTCCAGGGATGATCCCGAAGGAATAACCCCCAAGCGGAGGCGTAACAACCGTGCCAAAAGCTGAATGGCACCTGGGCGAGTGTCTTGAACGGTGACTCTGGGATACCGGGCAATCTCTCAGAGTATGCAGCCTTATCCTTGCATGAGGGACTCTACAAAGATAGACGAACCCTTTCCCTAGCTGTTCGTGGGAACAACAATGACACCACCAAATAACCAAAAAGTTGTAGATGCGGTTCAAAACGATCAAACGCGCAGAGCACTCGACAATCGGTCGGCAAACAATACCGATCATCCTAGAGTTTGGGGTGCTGGAAATAATTTGGACGACGAACCGGCGAAACGCCCACATTGAGTGGACGGATTAACTCAAGGATGACTTGCAAGACTGCTACGATGCCAACATTATCCCTGTTCACCGAGGCTTTATGGCGCGTATGCACACTCTGTGGTGCCAAAAACACCCAGAGCTTCAGCACGTTTCGCATCAGTCTTTGCGAAATCATGCCGACTACCTCCGGAAAAATTGACATGTACGCGGAGCGCTTCCCCAACCCGCTGCTTGATCAAGCTGCAGACGCCGATGAGGAAGCGACATTAAGACCAACCGCGGAAAGCAGGCTCCTTCTGAGGGATGATCGCGATTTCAGGACAAGGAGGAATATTAGCATGCAAGTTCCTCCTAAGCCCCAAAATCGGGCTGAAATGGATGGCTTCCTTCGTGGAGATATCTCGCAAGAGTCCGACCTCTGGACCATCAATTGACGCTTGCATCAACTGAACAAGAAGATTGGATGGGCAAGACAGAATGCGTCTCGTTTTCAATTTGTGATTGACTACATAACATCTGGTAGACCGTTCACGGAACGGGTTCCAAAGTTCGCCCAAGAACTAAGGATCTTGAATCGCAAACTGAACAAGTCAAAGCTGCTGACAAACAAGCAGCATATTTTTGACAAAATACGGCTGTTATCTGACGCAAGGAGGATAATACAGAAGAGGGAGAGATGGATCAGAGAGAATCAACAGTTTCTCGCTGACCCATCGCACCTCTTCAGCGATCTCCCTGTTTCTGTAAAAAATTCACCCAAGCCCAAGGAGGTAGAGACTTTTTGGAGAGAGGTATACAGGATCCCGAAAACACTAAAGTTGAAAGAAAATACTGACAATATCATCCGCTTCAAGAAGTTTTGCGACCTCATAAAATCTGAGGAGGAATTTGGCCCGCATATTCATCCCATAATTAAAGTCGGAGACGCCCTTTCCGCAGTGACTGGTGTTAGGACGAACTATACTCCTGCCGAAAAAAGGCAACTTGTCCAACCCAGAGATTCACAGGCCAATAACTTGTTTGAACACACTGCATAAGATCTTTACAGCTGTCCTAAACAACAGGATTGATCGACGAATTGAGCCTGTGTGGCGAGAGATGTACAACAACGTGGCTCGAAAAAAGGTGTAGCAGGCTGTCGAGAGAACCTGCTAATTGACAGGTGTGCCTGTAAAGACGCTGCAGCCCATCAGCTCGTCCTTTCAATGGCCTGGATTGACTACCGGAAAGCCTTCGATTCAACCTCTCATAGACTTATCATCTGTCTGTTGGAAAGCGTGAAGGTGAATCCACACACAGTGAGATGCATAGAGAGATTGATGCCTCTTTGGAAAACTAGATTTACTATCTCATCTAGAAATTATCGTGTGACAACGAACAATGTCACCTTTCAGGGTGATACCACGAGCCCTTTGCTTTTTTGCATCACACTTCTGCCTCTATCTCTCGCACTAGGAAATTCTTCTGGATACCTCTGTGGCGACACTAATCAGCGCGAGCATAAGGTCACTCACGTATTTTATATGGATGACCTGAAGATCTATGCCTCTGGTAAAAGCAAACTTCAAACTGCTATAAATATCGTCAACAACTACACAGGATAGATTGGGATGGACTTTGGTTTGGACAAGTGTGCCAAAATTAATCTGAAGAAAGGAAAGATTATTAGCGTTCCCAAGGACACTGAGCTTGTGGATATAAGTGTTATTAGACATCTTAATACTGGAGAGACCTATGCATACCTGGGCGTGCCTCAAAGCCGGATTCAGGACGTAACATCAGTGAAGGAGTCTCTCCGAAACAGATACAAGCATCTTCTTTGACAGATTTGGTTTTCCAATCTGTCGGCGTTGAACAATGTATCTGCGACTAACATGCTTGCCGTCCCGGTTCTACTCTACTCGTTTGGGGTCGTTCAATGGACGAAGAACGAGTTAAGGAGAGAATGGCAGCGATCCTCTCCTCAAAATGGTTAGGAACCACGAGATGATTGGCGAAGGAGCGTTCCTTTACAAAGCCGCGGAGCAAGCGGCCGAGACCCTTGGCCTGAATTTTAACATCAGAAGTGAGGAAAGTGCATTACTCCATCTAGATGCTTCACTTCTAAAAGCCGAAGTGAAGAAAGAAGAGGTTGAAATATTTCACCAACAGCTACTCGACAAGAAACTGCACGGAAACTTTCACAGAAATGTATTTAGAAAAACAGTCCTTGTCGAAGAAGCAAATTTTTGCCTTCCTTAGATCATCAGGGCTTCATTCAGGTACAGAGGGTTTTATTTTCGCATGCCAGGACGGTGTCATTTCCACCTTAGCATACCGTGACCGCATTTTATGTCAAGAAGTTCCCAGTGATAGGTGCAGAGCGTGTCATGCACACGCTCTTACGGCGTTGGTCGCGACCCTGCCCTGCCGAACGCTCCAAGGGAGATAGAGTCAATTGTCCAAAACGAGAAGTGCCAAATTTTCTGGAACTACAATTTTCGGACAGCAGTCTCCGTTGCACACTCGAGGCCTGACATCGTTCTCCAAGACTTCGAGGAACGAACTATATTCGTGATCGAATTCTCGGCTCCGTCCGAATACAACGTCACTGCCAAGGAGAAAGAAAAGGATGAGAGGTATCAAGACCTTAAAAGAGAGCTGCAACGACTGTACCCAAAATATTCGGTACAAGTAATTGTCCTTGTGACAGGTGCTCTCGGCGGTGCGAAACTGACACGGTTCGTAACCTTAAAGCCATAACCGCGTGCCAAAAATATGCCAAGGCACTTGTCAGATGGATACAGAAAGCTGTCATCCTTGGATCGCTGCGTGTCCTCAAGACACACGAGGGTTTCACCGGCCTGTTGTTGTGATTTCACCGTGCCCTGTGACCACCCATCTCACGGTTGTGAGACGTGGCCATAAGTGTGATTTACCGCGGTTCTACTTGGAGCCAGTGTCATTTTTTAGATGGCAGTTGCTGTCAGTGGGACCCTGCAGTTGTTGTTCAACCTATATATATATATATATATATGAGAATAACATAACCTGAAAAAGTGAACCGCAATGTTCACGAAACGTCGGCAAGATTCGTAGTTTTGCACTCGCATGAAACCCGAAACACCTTCTTTTAATTTAGCGTAAAAAAACAATGTTTATTCTTTCACGTATTTACCCCTTCATCGTGAAGAAAATAGCCCTATTTCTACTTTTTTAAGCTCATTTTGTGCTGTAATCCCTGCTATTACCTTAGTTAAGAAAACATTGACTATATTTAAAAATACGAAATACGATTTTCATAAAGAAACTTTCTCTATCCACATTAAAAAAATATATTGCTATTATTTATATTAGCTGAAACATTCCTCTGATACTCAACTTCATTTGAACGACAATATATAAATACAAAAATAGTGAGTCTTACAAAATAAATGTATATTCATTTTAAAAAGTATATATAGTAATTCCAAATTCATACCAGTCATATCCATGAGTGCGAGACAGACGCACCTATGGGTCATTTACTAGTGTCTCACTCGCACTTAAATGCTTCCCTACGGCTGATGGTGTTTGGGGAAAAACAAACAGAAGGGACTTAGGCACTGCGTGATTCCAACTAGAGAAGAAAAGAACAAGCAAAAACCCTCTCATGGAGACTACTAACATTACAGATTCTCACGTTTCATAGGTTTTGAAAAGGACAAGTAACTGAAGAGCACCAGGTCCGGACCTTGTGCACAATTTATGGCAAACGTACATGACTAGCAAGGTGTTTCAAAAGATCATTGAAAATCTACATCTGATGCCACAATTCATGCTCAAAGGTATCACGAATATGGTGTATGCAATGCCAGACCCTAACAATGCATCTGAATACCGACTAATACCCTGTCTTCCAACAATTTATAAGTGCCCTTACAGCTGTAATTGCAGATAAGGTACATTCTCACTGCGACAGGAATGAAATCCTTACAGAAGAACAAAAAGTATGTTGTAAATCTAGCGCGGCAGTCAAGAGCTAGTCACCATAGAGGCTAATGCCATTTTGCAAGCACGTAAACATCAAAGAAACTTGGACATGGCATACCGTGACTACAAGCAAGCGTCTTCTTCCGTACCACATGACAATTGATTAAAGTCTTAAAAATTTAAAAAGTATGCCCACTCATCATCGACTTTCTAAGTCGTGCGATGATGCTTTGGGTTACAAGAATCAAGTATTCTGATCATGGACAACCAAGTATAACTAGACTAATACGCATTACGAAGGGATCTTTCAAGGAGACTCCTTCGGTGTATTATGGTTCTGTGTAGCATTAAACCCGTTCAGCAACACTCTAAATAGCATGTCCCACGTTTTCAAAATACACGATAATGAGGATGGTCATCAACTGACCAATCTTTGGCACATGGATGAACGCTAGTTCAAACCAGAAACTGCAGCAAGTGATCCTTGTTACACAGCAGTTTTGCAATGATATCCACATGGAGTTCGGAATAATTAAATGCAGAAAAGTGCATTTAATTAGAGAAGAATTAGGGATCGCAGAGCTCGAGCACGAGAAAAAGAATGACTTCTAGGCAATGGCTGAGGACAAGTCATATAAATATCTGGGTATTCTTGAGTTTACGGGTATTGAGTATACGATAGTTAAGAAAAGCCTAATTACTGTCTTCACTACAAGACGCAGCTTGCTTCTAAGAGTTCTCTCGACTCGGTAAACAAGATCAGGGCTATCAACACCTATCCCATTCCTGTCCTAACGTATTTGTATTTATTTTTGTTTTTATTTCCAGAAAGTCCCTAGGGCTAATTAGCCCCCTAAGGAAAAGAGTATACCAGAGATGAGGTGGGAGATTGCCGATCCCACACATTTAATTTCGAGTGATTTTCCGCAGCGCCCCCTCTGCACCTAAGCTTTTGCGAACTAAAATCAAAGCGCCCCCAATGCACCTAGCCAGTTTATGAACTAAAATAGACGATAGACGCTCCTACTTGACTGGTCAAGCAGGGTGGCATTTTTCGAGTTTGATAATGTCGGTAGAGAAGATCTGAGTGGATAATTTTAGTTCGTAAACTGGCTAGGTGCATTGGGGGCGCTTTGATTAAAAAATTGTCAAAAGAATCTGGAAGATTTTAACGCCATTTTTATCATTTTGCACAATTAAACAAAATTTCAGGAAAAATTCGAATTAATTTAAAACATAGTTTTGAAACTGTTAAAAAATAATTTAAACATTGAGAAGATTTAAAAGAAAATATAAATTTTTGAAGATTTGAAATAAGATTTTGGAACCTTTTCAAGAATTTTGAAGGGTTTCAAAAAAAGAAAATTTTTTTCGTAAGATTCCTGAGAAAGCTTTTAATGCTTTTTTTTTTATTTTGAAAAATAATTTTTAAAGAAAATTTAAAAATATTAAAAAAAATTTTTAAACATTTCAAAAAATGAGACAAATGAAGAATCCCGAAAAAGAGTCTTAATCATTATTCTAGTATATCACGGTGAAGAATGGTGAAATATAAAATAATGTTATTGAAAATTAGTTGTTTATTTTTTGGTTGAAAATGTTACATTCTGTTCTTAATTCGCTGTTTTTTGGTAGAAAATAAATCTTCTTGTTTGAAAATTTATCTTTTGTATCGAAAATTTAACTACTTGGTTAAAAAATCATCTTTTTGATTGAAAATTACACTTTTTTTTAAATTCGTTGTTTGTTCGTTGAAAATGTAACTACTTTTATTTAAAATCTTTTTAAATTTGTTCTAAATTTTATTATATATTTTATTTCTAAATAAAATTTAATTTTCTAATTTTATATTTAATATTTATTAATTAATGGAAGAGTCACGACAGTTCGAAACAAATTCTGGAAAAATGAGAGAAATCATTAAATTTTGAAAAAAAAACTGAATTTTTTTTTATTTAAAAAATTATATTCAAAGCATATTAATCAAAGTCTTAATAATTATTTTAATATGCCGCAGCGATAAATGGTGGAGATTAAGAATTTGTGTTGAAAATTAGTGTTCTTTTTGGTTTAAAATTTAAATACATATTTTTTAAATTAGTTTTTTTTTGGTATAAAATAAATCTTCTTGTTTGAAAATTCCTATCTTGTATTGAAAATTCGACTACATGGTTAAAAATTCCTTTTGTTTTGTTGAAAATTTTTGAATGAAAATTGAACAATTTTTTCAAAATTCATTGTTTTTGGTTGAAAATGTAACTATTCTATTTGTTTTTTATTGGTTTCAAATTAATTTTCTTACAAGGGGAGTGCGCTCGACGGGGGACACGGATTTTAATCACCTTTTGTGAGCGGAGAGGGCTTAATTTGAGATGAAAAAGCTGAAACCGTTTACTTAGATAGAAAACAGTTTATGAGAAAAAAGGGTTGAAAGAAACTTTATCAAGTTTTTTTTGTTTCTATTCCTTTTTTTGAATAGTTTAGCCCTGAATATGCATAAATATTATAAAAACAATAGTAAAGAGTTTTAAAAAAATATTTTAAGAATGCAAAAATTATTATTTTTGACACAAAAATATTGTTATCAAA
The DNA here is from genome assembly GCA_932195095.1 of Andricus curvator. Taxonomy (NCBI): domain Eukaryota; kingdom Metazoa; phylum Arthropoda; class Insecta; order Hymenoptera; family Cynipidae; genus Andricus; species Andricus curvator. Next base: position 95,831 of record CAKNYM010000258.1, on the reverse strand, counting down.
TAGTTGATGTTTGCAGCACGTAATAAATTATTTTTAAGCAATAAGCATTATTATTTTGAACTTTTTTAAAATACTTTTTTGAGCAAAAAATAAATTTAAAGAAATTATATGCATGAAAAATAAATTAAGAGTACCAAAAAATATAAAAGCGGAAGTTGGGTTACAAGCATTGAAATGTAAAATGAAGAATTCAATATCGGGTCTAGAAAATATTACGTAATTAATTAAAACTGAAAATAATTTTTCATTTTGAAAAATGAATTTTAATCGAATATTCAAAAACATTTTAGGTTAAAAATTCATCTTTTTGATTGAAGATTGAACTTTTTTTGAAAATTCGTTGTTTATTGGTTGAAAATTTAACGATTCTTGCAACTTATTTCGGATTTTTTCTCGGAATTCATAGAAATCTTTTGAAATGTTTTAAAATCTGGTGAAATTTTGTTGAAAAATAAATTTTTGAAAACAAAAAATCCTTTAAATGTCCCTATGAATCTTAGGAATATTCTCTTGAAGCCATTAAAAATTTTTCATTAATTTTGTAACTGCGCAAAATGCAAAATTTTGTTTTAAAATCTTGAAATCTTTTAAACTTTGAAACATTAAAAACTTGTTTTCAAGTTTATTTAAAATAAAATTTATCAATAAAAAATTTCATGTGAGAGTTTCCCGGAAATCGTAAAATCTTAAGAAAATGTTTTCATATTTCCTAAAAAAAAACATCGTTTTTTGAAATTGGCAAAATTTATTGGAGCACAAATCGGTCGGAAGGCTAATTATAACTGAATAAGTTTTTTATTATTTGTTTTATAAAAAACATGGAAGACCTGAAAGTCATGAAATTTTGAAAAATTTTTGGAAAAACGGGAAAAGCATGGAATTTTGAAAAAAATTGCTAGATTTTTTTTATTCAAAGGTTAACTTAAAAGAATATTTATTAATCCAAGTCCTAACACTTATTTTAATACATCACGGCGAGAAATGGTAGAAAATTAAAAATGTGTATTCAAAATTAGTTTAACTATACTGGCGTCCAAAGTAAAAACATACATAAGTGACATTGTCGCTTAGGTCGATTTTTCCATTGCCAGGTTTAAGAGAATAACCCGAAACCGCAAAGTCACTTACGTATCTTTTTACTTTGGACGGCAGTATAGTTTGACTATATATTTGTTAATTTCGTTGTGTTTTGGTAGAAAATAAATTCAACTATTTGGTTAAAAAATTCCTTTTTTTACATTCTCATCAGAGAAGGTATTAGATTTGTGTAAAATTTGACCCACTCCCCCCCTAGTTTTTGTCAAATGTCCACTTTTGAGATCCTCTGAACCCGAAAAACAGGTTTTTACGAATGCGTCTGTATGTATGTATGTATGTATGTATGTATGTCTCTCTGTGTGCACGATAACTTTCGAAAAAATTAATCTATTAGACTGGCCTTCGGTACACTCTTTTAGTGTCAAAAACTGAAGGTCAAATTCGTTAGCCAGCTATTTTGGATGAAAATTCAAAAAGTTAGAGCATTTTGAAAATTGTTGAGCCCATTTTTTTCATGATATGAAAATTCCATGTCAAAGGCAAATGCAAACTTTAAGCCGAACAACGCACCATATGATAAAAAGTCAAGAAGAGGGAAACGTTAATTTTGGAAAGCCCTAAAACATTATTATAACAACTTTTTGAATTTTTTTGGAAAATCGAAAATTCAAATTTGGACCGCAAAAAAAATAATGAAAAATCGAAAATTCCATTTTGCGGTCAAACTATACAAGATACGAAAAAAGATGAATGGACAAAAATTGTGTAATGAAAAAAGATCTACGAATTTGTCATTAATCACGTTTTGATAGGACGCTTAGTTTTTGTTTTATTCGTAAAAAACTGCATTAAAAATAGAAAAATTGAATTATTAGACAAACGACACAAGTTACGACAAAAATATTAAGACAAACGTTGTTCAGCCAAAAAATAGCTACAAATTTGTTGGATTCCGTGTCCGGTACCGAATGGTAAAGTACGCGTGTTTGTTCTGTGCTATCTTTTTTGGTTTTGGCGACGAGGGTGGAGGTTTGATTGAGGCGAAAGGTGGTAAGGGAGGTCAGTGTAGTGAAAAGGGTGGTGTGGAAGTGTGGGGGGCTGTTTTGTAAGGTTGAAAGGGTTAGGAAAGTTAAAAGTGCTAGTTTGGAGGTTAGTTGTCGAGGACGGAAAAGTGAGAGAGAAGATAGGGGACAGCAGATCGGTAAGATAGGCCAGCATGTTTGTTGCGAGGAGCCCAGTGGGGTCCGACAGAGGGCAGCAGGTAGACAAAAACCACTGTTCTGATGATCTCACTGAGACCGGCGAAACAGGGAGGGGTAAGTGTGATGCTGCATTTAGTACCGATGATGGCGAGGTTCAGTGTACAACGCCAGGGAACTTCGGGTGGGGAGAGAAGGAAGGGGGACTAGCTGACAGGAGGACTCGAGGTAGGCCGTCAAGTCGGGAACTGCTTAATAGATCCAGAGCTAGTAGTTTAGGATCGAGACAACTTTTTGATAAATGGAGGCAGGGGGCAGGGGTTAGGGATAAAAGCGATGAGGGGGATAAGACGGAAGACAGTAAAAGATCAAGGGAAGAAGAGGGATATGAGCAGGGAGATGAGAAGTTGCGGAAAAAGTTGAAAAAAAGTCTCCACCGGAGAGGAATAAAGAAAAAAGGAAAAGTCGATCTAGAGAGACTGGAAAATCTCATTAAAGGGTTTAGAGAGGAAACGAACCGAAGTCTGAATGGCATGCAAAAGCGAGGGGAGTAGGTTTGGGACGAAATGAGGAAAGTTAGAGAGAAGTGGGAAGAATGGGATCTGGTGTGGCGGCAAGAAAAGGATAAGGTTTGGAAGCAGTTGGAGGATATTGAGAAAAATCAAAGGATGAGTGAGACAGAGAGAAAATCTGATATGAAGAAGTTTGAAGAAAGAGTGAGAAAGCTAGAATGTAAGTCTGAGGATATAAAGAAAGGGGATGAAGAGGCAATAGAAGGAGAGAGAATAAAAGGTGTGAATGAGAACGCTATCCTAGAAAATGTGAGAATGAAATCAAGATTGAGAGAGTTGGAAAGGAAAATGGAAGTAGAAGAGAAGACGAAACGAAGTAGAAATATAGTGATTAGAGGAATTAAAGTGAAGTGTATCAGGAAGAGAAGAAGTGGAAAAGTTGATAAGTGAAATTGGGGCAAAAGTACACGTGGAAGAGGTAAATGGAGTGGGAAGGAAGATTGAAGGTAAATCACGTATGTACATAGTGGAAGTGAGAAATGAGGAAGAAAAAGTTGATATCTTGAGAAAGAAGAAAGCTTTAAAGGGGAGGGAAGAAAGGATAGAGGAGGATATGACGTGGAATGAAAGAAGAAGAAAGTGGATGATGAAACAGAGAGCATGGAGTGAAAGAGTGAAAGAAAACACGGAATGGATAGGGAAAGACAGGATGTGGATAAATGGGAATTTGTGGATATGGGATGATGAGAAAGAAAAACTGAGTGAAGTGTATAGGGAGGGTCCATGGCGACGAGGGGAAGAAGTGGAGACTAAGGATATAAGGGAAGAGGTAATGGAAACAGTAGAGGGTGAAAGGAAAGAAGGAAAAGGCGGAGCGACGGGGTTTCCTCAAAAGTAGGGAGGGGACATAATGACGAAAGAAGGGAGGAAGGAAGGAAGAAAGAAGTGAGGGTAGCGTTTTGGAACGTATCAAGGCTAATGAATAAAGATGAAGGATTCTGGGAAGAGGTGAAGAAATGGGATGTAGTGATGTTGAGTGAAACCTGGGTAGATGAGAAGGATTGGAAGAGAATGAAGAGGATGTTACCCAAGGGATATATGTAGCAGATGCAAGAGGCAAATACAGAGAAGGTAAAGGGAAGAAAGAAAGGGGGTATGGTGTCAGGAGTGTGGTATAAATTGGTGGGAGAAAAGAGAATAGAAATGGGATTTGAGGAAACGGATGGAGTCATGACAAGAATGGTGAAGATAGGAAGAAGAAAGGTGAGGATAGTTTGCGTTTACAGGAGAAGGGGAGAAGAAGAAGGTTGGAGTGTGATTAGGAAATGGATGGCGAAAAAGGATGACGAATTGGTGTTGATAGGAGGTGATCTGAATGCTTGGACGGGGGAACAGGGAGGGGACATATGGGATGAAGAGAGTGAGACTTTCAGGAGAAAATCGAAACACAAACAGGTGGACCAGGAGGGTAGGACTCTGTTTTGGAAATTCTGGGAGAAACAGGATGGTTCATTTGCAATGGGAACTCGGAAGGGGATGAGGAAGGTGAGATCATGTTTGCAGGAAAAGGGGAAACAGTAATATACTACATTCTAGCCGAGGAAAGGATAAGGAGGCTGTTGGAAAGAATGGAAATAGGGAACGAAATAGGGTAATTGGAGAAAAGAAGGAAGGAAGAAGGAGCGGGCGACAGGGAAGAAAGCAAAGATGGGCAAATGGGGAGTAGATAATCTAAGAGAATATACGGAAAGAATGGAAGAAGAGAATGTGGTGATTGAAGACGGGAGAGGTGTTGATGAGATGTTGTGTAAGGTGAGGGGAAGGGTAGAGAAGATAGTGGAAGAAATTAGGCCAAATGAGGAAGAAAGGCGGGAGAAGAGAGGATGGTGGGATGTGGAATGTATAGAGAGTAAAGAGCGTATGAAGTTATCGTTAAGGAATTGGAGAAGAGGAGAGATAGACAGAAAGAAGAATAATAAAAGAAAAAGGGAACACGAGAAATTACTGGATGAAAAACAACAGGAGGAGAAGGCGAGGTATATGGAGGAGGTAAAGAAAGCAATAAAGGAAGGAAGAGCATGGGAGGTGATTAATAGAGAAAGGATTGGATGGAAAGGAATCAGTGAAGAGATAAGTATGGATGAATGGACGGTATATTTCAAGAAATTGCTAGGAGGGGTGGATAGCAAGGTGAGGGGGGAAGGTAGAATGATCAAGGAGAGAGACATGGAAGGTGGAAATGAGTTGACTAGAGAGGAGGTGAATCAAGCAATTGATAAGTTAAAAAGAAACAAGGCGACAGGAGAGGATGGGATGGAGAATGAAGCGTTCAAATTTGGCGGAAGAAGGGCTAGAGAAGAGATTTGGGAAGTATGTAATAGAGTATGGAGAGGGGAAGGATGGCCGAAGGAGTGGAGAACAGGATTGATAGTTCCTTTTTTAAAGAAAGGAGGGGGTAGAAAAGTGGAAGATTATAGAGGAATCACTCTCATGCCAGTAACGTATAAAATATACGCGAAGGTGCTTAGTAAGAGATGAGACGAACAGGTAGAGGAGAAAGGAAGTATTCCACACAATCAAGCAGGATTCAGGAAGGGGATGGGGACAGTGGATAATATGAAAGACAATGAAAGAAAGGGAGGTGGACAAAGAGCTGATTGAGAGGATAAAAGAGGTCTTTACGGAGACGAAGACAAGGGTGAGGATCGGGGAACAGAAAGGAGAGGAGTTCTGGACAGGGAGGGGTCTCAGGCAAGGGTGCCCGCTAAGTCCGTTGTTGTTTAGTATATTGTTAGCAGACCTAGAAGAGAAAATTGAAAGGAAAGGTAAAGGGGGTATAGTTCTAGGAAATAAGAGAATATACTTGTTAGCGTACGCGGACGATGTGGTTCTCCTGGCAGAAAATGAAAGTGGAATGAACTTGCTAATAAAAGGATTAGAAGAGTATGTGAGAGAGAAAGGCCTGACAATTAATGTGACGAAGACAAAGATAGTATGTTGCAGGAAGAGAAAGAATGAAGTAAATTATGGATGGAAGATAAATGGGGAAATGGTAGAGGAGTTTTGTTATTTAGGATTCTGGTTCGAAGCGGGAGGTGGAAATGATCTGCAAGTTAAAAAAAGGATAGAAAGTGCAAGTAAGGTGATGGGTCAAGTGTAGGGGATTGGAAAAAGAAGATTCAAAGAGGACTGGAAGATGAGAGTATGGCTGTTTGATTCACTGGTATGGTCTGTGATGTGTTATGTGGTGGAGATTTGGGGGTGGAAGGAGTACAAAAAAGTAGAAAACATGCAAGAGAGATTTCTGAGATGGGTTATGGGAGTGAGCTGGAACTGCCCAGGATATATGTTAAGAGACGAAACAGGGAGAGAGAAATTGGTGATAAGGCAGAGGAAAAGGGTCTGGAATTTTGAAGAGAAACTTAAGAGTGGTGAGGGTAGCAAAGTTGCTCAAGTATGCCTGCAGAAAATATTAAATAGAGAGAGGAGAGGAATAACGGGACATTCAAGATGGGTGGAGGAGAGATGGCAAGTTAGAATGGAATGGAGAATGTGTGACGAGGGGAGGGAGTGGCAGGAAGTAGAAGGAGAAATGATCAAGGAGCAGGAAGAGAAGAGGTGGGAAAAGATTATGGAGTCAAAATACAATAAATGGTATAAATTGGTTAAGATGGAAGGGGTGCCAGAATATTTAGGACAGTTAAAAAAGGAGTGCAGGTGGTCCAGGCTGGTACGTTTCAGAATGGGAGAAGGAATGAATGAGTGTAAATATTGGATGAGTGAAGAAATGAAAATGTGTAGAGTATGTGATTATGAAAGGGAATCATGGGAGCACGTGTTGGAGAGATGTACAGGGAAAGAGGAAGAGGGAAAGAGCGTGGTAGATAGAGTTAGATGGATACTGAGCGGTTGTGGACAAGGGGGAAAGTTGATGAAGAGTCTAGAAGAGAATAGGGAAGAGAGAATACAGGGGGTGGAAAAACCAAAATCGAGACCAAAATTGATACAAGAGAAATATGTAAGGAAAATTAGTGTTGCGTAACTTACAAAAGCTTGAAGAGAAATGGCAAGACGAAATGGAATCCCTGGAAGGTCTCGCGCAATTGTAAGATAATATGTAAGAGATAGTAAATAATAAGAAAGCGAAGCGATTAAAGGTTAAGTTAGGTTAAGTTAGGCATAAGGCATAGTGGTTAAGTGAAATTGTAAAAGATGGAAAGGGAACGGAGCCCTCAAACCCGTAAAAGGGAGAGTAATAAAATACAATACAAGCTACAAATTTGTTATTAATTATTTTTTATAGGATGCGTAGTTTTTGTTTTATTCGTAAAAAACAATATTAAAAATTAAAAAATTTATTTTTTGGACAAACGAAACAAACTATGAAAAAAATGAACTAACACAAGTTGCTTATCAAAAAAAGCTACAAATTTCTCATTAATAATTTTTTGATGGGACGCGTAGTGTTTGTTATAATCGTGAAAACTAACATTAAAGATAAAAAAATTAAATTTTTTGGAAAACGACACAAGGTACGTAAAAAAATACATAGTTTTGAAGCTTTAAAAAATAATTGTAATATTGAGAAGATTTTTAAAAAATTAAAAGAGAATGTAGATTTTTGAAGATTTGGAGATAAAATTTTGGAACCATTTGAAGAATTTTTAAAGGTTTCAAGAAAATGAAAAAATTTTCTTAACATTGCTGGGAAAGTTTTCAATGTTTTTTTTTTATTTAAAAAAAAATAATTTTTAAAGAAAATTGAAAAATGTTTTTAAAAACTTTTAAACATTTCAAAAAATGAGACGACTGAAAAATCCCGATAAAGGAAATTTAAAAACCGTCATTCCTTGACAGCATTGTAAGTCAAAGTGTGGATTTGTTTTGAAAGCGCAAGAGGAATCTTCGAGTCTTGTCACCTCTATCTACTTCCTAGAACTGACGGAGAGTTTTCGAGAAATGTAACTCACCAAACAAATGGACTAAAAATAGAATAACAACTAATTAAAAGATGATTTCTTGAAAGCTTATTATTTTTTCCAATTAGAATCATTTTTGATACAAAATAAAAATTTCGAATAACTGTTTATTTGTTAAAAGTTTTTGTAAAATCGAAAAAGTATATTTCAAGATTTGATAACAAGAAAGCACGTTTTATTAGTTTGTTTTTAAAGTTATATAAATATAATTTGCCTAAGATTCAGAAGAAAATTCTAAAAGATTTTGGAAGATTTCACATACGTCGAAAAAAAATCTGGAAAATTTTAAAGTAATTTTTTTTTAATTTTACAGGATTTACAAAATATTAGGAAAAATTAGAGTCAGTTTAAAAGATATTTAAGACTTTACGAAGTTTTGCAGAAATTTAAGAATATTTTATATATTTTCGGAACACTATTTAAGTTTTCAAACATTTAATATCTTCAAAACTCGAATGATTTCTTTAAATTTGGAAAATTCTCAAAAATTTAAAAAAATGCCTTAAAACCGTCTCAAGAAAATTTGTGTATTCTTTCAAAATTCGTAAGAAGCTTCTAAATTTTTCTCAAACTACTAAAAAATGTATGTTTGGTTTAAAGTGTTTGAAAATTTTCAATTTAAGTTATTTTAACATCTTTCTAAAACTTCAAAACCTTTGAAACATCTTTTCAAATAATTCAGTTTTCCTACAAAATGTTTTGATTGTCTTAAGATCTTTTAAATTCTGTTCTAAATAAATCATTCTAAAATCTAAATCATTTGAAACTTTCCCAAAAATCTTATTATCGGTACTAATTGTTAATAAGTAGCAACTTGTTAATAACAGCATTATTTCCTAATATTTAGTTATAACTTAAACAGGCTTTTTTGAGCGATTGACTTTTTTGAGTGAAACTAAAAAAAATTTAGCTGCAAGAATAAAAATCAAACACATCTGGACAACCGCAAAAATAGGATTCATTTTGGAAAGAATGCCCGCTTTAAAAAGTCAGGCTTTAAAAAGTCAAGATATATATATTAATTGTTCTTCATTAAGAGATTGACAAACATGTCCTCTTCTTTTCATATTTTGCTTCGTTTATGAAATTATTAATATTAGTATATTTGTTAACAAATTAAAAAATATAAATAAAAAATAAACTATTTTTCCTTTCTCTGATTATGACTCACATAATTTGACCAAAATAAAATTTTTTTTATTGTATAATCATTGACTAATATAATAATAATATATTATAATATATAATAATAATAATATAATAATATAATCACTACCCGAATCGGGTAGTGAGGCAATGAACTTTCGAGTTCGAACTGCTAATCAATGTATGTATGTATGTACATTCATTGACTCATTTTTTGTGTATATTTATAAACAATTTAATACGTCTACTTGCTGGGTATGTAACTTTTATATTTTCAAAAATTGTCTAACATCATAATAAAATTTGGTGCTTAATTAATAAAATTTGGCTCTTAATTCTGCACTTTTAATAAAAGACAACGGTAATATTATAAATAAAAATCATAGACTCTGGTTGTAAATAATTGTGCACTTTTCAGTTAGTAATAATGGTAACTCCTCAAGCAGAAACTTCAAAGGTAAATCATTTCAGAAATTGCTAAGCTTCATCATTTACCGACGCGCAACGTGCGCCTTCAAAGTAACTCTTAGGTGCATCCGCCAAGAGGGCGCAGTTATCAGCGCATGTTTTGCACATTTTCTGATATTCTCTTATTCCATTAGATCGGAAATCTCCCACCTCATCTCTGAGTATACATAATAAAATATATAATTACAAGTACTGACCGATGAATTTTAAATTTATGGTAGAATCAATAAACAGTTGTAAAGGACAAATGAAAAATAAGGCTGGTCGTCTAGAATCATAGAAGCGGTATTGAACAAGAAACAAAAAGTGAAGGAAATGATCTATCAAAGTAATATGATTGAGATTAACTAAATAATAAGAAATGGTAACGTGATATAGTAACTCGGATTCTACAGGATATATTTTAATCTGGATTTATATCATGTGCTACTAATAAGTTGTTTCTAAAGTCGAATTACTGATTTACTACAAATGTTTAAAAAGGTCATGCTTCAAGTGATATCGTGACGGAGCATCTTTTGAAATAGATGGCAATTTGTTCCAAAGACGAGCAACTCTCACAATAAATGAACATTGAAATTTACGTGTTCGGTGGGAAGGAATTCTTAGTACTGTCTTTTTTCGCGAAGTCTGGACTGGAAAGGAACTTTTTTGTCTGCAAAATGGAAAAAGTTGTAAAGGTACTCTTTTGGGCTCATCAAATGATTTAACACCGAGCTTGAAAGGATAAACAGAACCATCTGCGTTGAAATGACCTAGCACCGAATGCGCCACAGTAATTCGGCGATTGAAAGGATAGTTCTACCACGGCAAAGAGGAAGTAGGGGCGCTGTAGATGTTAAGCAACGTGTGAGTCACAATTCATAGAGTTGCGCGACTACTTTAACAGCAAGCGAGATGTTGTGCTTTACAACGCCATCTGTAAAGCGAATCTCTTTTACATGCCCTTGAATTTGTCATCCGAGGAGACCTTCAATATCAGAGAAGAAACTATGAAGAAATTATAAATGCCATGAAAACAAAAATCTAACCATGGCGCGCACCCCAAAACATTAAAACAACATGAAGTGGACAGTGTGGTATCCAAAATTCTGTCTAAAAAAAGGCGTCTTGTTTCCGGAAGCGTAGGGATTCGTGATAGCGATTTAGAAGAGAGTTGTCAACACCAAAAACTATCGCAAGCACGTGTTACGTCAAGAAGTGGTTAACAGGTGCCGATTGTGTGGAGACACCTACAAATTCATCGAGCAAATTATTGATGGTTGTCGTTCAAAGAGTCAGAGAGTGTACAGGCACAGACATAATGATAAAGTGGGCATTGTACACGAACAACTTGTCCTTAACCTAGGAGTTTTAACAGAACAGATGCCTTTCTATAGATACATTCCCGTGCTCGTGTTAGAAATCGAAGACTGCATCTTACGCTGTGATGTAACTATCCTGACGGATCATTATATTCGAGCCAATCGACTTGACATCGTGTTGCGTAAGAAAGAAGACGGAACAGTCTAAATAACCGACATTGCTTATCCTCTTAACTGGAATTTGCAGGCAACCTATACCATCAAGATCCATACGTATAGCGAGCTAAGCCATGAAGTAAAGACAATATGGAGGTATGTGAAACATGCATATATTCATCCTAATGTGATTTCGGATGCAGGCAATGAGCATGCAAGATGCACTGAACATCTTAAAATTCTAAGAGTCAGTAGGGTTCTAGCAGCAGCCCAAAAAGCGATTTCACTAAAAACCTATCTTACTGTAAAAAACTTTCTACACCATCAGGAAGCAGGGACTGAACCCCTATGACTGACGGATGGTACCTCTAAAAAAGCATCCAAAGGCAACTTATGTCATCTTCAACGCTAGCGGCCGATGTGTAAGAACAACAGTGGTAAAAGACAAACTCCAAACTGCACCATACACCTAATTTTGTTACTGCTACAATATCGTCACGTCACAAGAGATTTCAAAAAGCGTATTAAATTCTTAACATCTTTATCTCATCATATATCAGGAAAATCCGGATTCACTCGAGAAAATGTTAAAAAAATAAATCATAATCTCTCACTGTAAAATCATTGCAGAGTGACACTAATAACATACGTAAAATGATTACAGAAGTAACGTAGATACATACTTCTGAGAAATAACTCTAAGTTTAAACTCTTTGAATTTCTAGAAGACAGAATTTTGTAAAGAAATTTGGTCACCTTGTCAAATAGACTAATTGCCCGCTCCCGTTCATCTCCTTCTTTAGGGGTTTTGAAATCCAATACTTTTTCAATTGTTCTGTGAATGTCGAAAGGCGTTGTTAAATGCTGCGTGTTGTAAACGAAATTCGCATATGCTCGTGGATACACTTGTTTAAACCAAGACGGAAATGTAAAGGAGAAAAATGGTAACCTCTCCTCTTGCTTTCCTTGTACTGTATTTCTGATTGCTGCAAATCTAATGGAAAAAAAAACACGAAGAACCCTTTGTTAGTCTAATAAAAGAACTCAATATTTCCACAGTCATTAACCTCATTACCTGTGTCCGTGATCGCTCATTATAATCAGAATCGTGCTGTTCAGGTGACCACTGCTGTTCAAACTTGTTATCCACTGGTAGACATCTTCGTCTGCAGCCCCAATATCATTGTAAGAATCGTGCGAAAGTTCCCCGTGAAAACCAAATACGAATTTTGGCTGGTCCCTATATTCATCGAACATGGTTTTGATGTAGTTCATCATCACCTAAAAGTATTCAAGGTTCTTTATTGTATATGTTCAAAAATTTTATCCTATACTCTCATTGATCTTTGTGGAAAGTGATTAAAATAATTTTGAAGCAACACAACATATCATGAAAACGATGTACCCACCGAATGACGCGGAACTCCATTAAGACAAAACTTCTTCGAGTACCTAAAAAGCGGTTCAGCAGCTAAATAAAATGTCCTCATGTAATGGTCTGTTGGTTGTTTTTTAAATCCCTTGAGACGGTAAGTAAACGTTCCAATGTGATGCACATCTTCCATAAAGCCAGTGATGTAGCCACTTTCCTTGTATTTCTGCCAAATTAACGGAAATATATCGACGTAATTCGCTTTAATTCCCATTCGCTTTCTAGTTTCCGGTAATTCGAGTTCGATTTTTCCAGTAAGAATGGGAATCAGAGCTTGCGGTGTTCCATCACCGACGATGTTATACCCTTCCAAGACTAGCGAGTTTAAATTCTGTTTTAAGTATCGATAGGACTTTGGTAACTTACGAATGAACGTATTTCGTGATAAGGAATCAAATCCGAACAAGAGCACATTCAACTTGAGAGCTTTTTCGGGAACTTTGTCCCACGTGAAATCTCTTTTTACTGCTAGATCTCTTTTAACCCCAGCTAATACGCTATGCCATCTGTAAACCATCATAATGAGGAATTACTAAATGTACTCAAAGGTGGAACACGGGTATTACGGGTATGCCTTTTCTATCTTGTAACAAAAATGACTTCATGTAAAAGGGCATATTTTTCGGTTTCAAACAGTACCTATTAATTTCGTTATTCAACGAAAACAGTTTTTTTTCTTAACTTAATGCGCTCGCAGATGTGATGAATGTATATCAGGGTGACTTGAAAATGTCACAATAATTTCAATATATGACCAACAGTATATAGAAAATACACAAAATAAGATTAAGTCTTTACAATTTCTATCCATGACTGTTTTCTCCAAAATCAATATTATCAAAGTCATTAATTATTTACAGGGTACTCTCTCTCCCTCTCTCCCTGCTGAGATAAAAATGTGCACATGATATCTTCTACACTTTCAGTATCATCGAGATAAGCTCAGTCATCTGCTTTAGGAGCGGCGCGACTAAAGTTTATTAACAACAAACTCACAACTTTTTGTTACTAAACTTTTTCGTGATACCATTTCTTCTATGACTTTGAAATTCATTAAAAAAGGTCATAAATCAATGTAATAACTAACTAAAAATAATGTTTAGAGGGTTAAAAAAACAACATTTTTTTAATAATGTTATAAACAAATTAATTTAAAAAAGACATTTTTTCGTGATTCCCAATGATTATGATGATTTTCCCAATGATTTTCACCCATAGATTTTCTATAAAATATCTCAGATAATGATGTGCGCTTACAATGAGTTAAGAATAGCTAATGATTGCCAATTATTTAAACAATTTGTACAAACAAATACACATTTTGACCATTTTTTGATGAAAAGGCTTGATTTTTTTTTGCGAAATCAACTCAAAATGTTTTCCCTAAGACTCCTTGCTATCATTTTTTTCATAGTGACAAAAAAATGTTAATTATTTAAACAATTTTTATAAATAAATGCACATTTTTAACATTTTTTTATGAAAAGGCTTCATTTTTTTGCGGAATGAATTAAAAATGTTTTGGCTAAGACTCCTTGCTATCATATTTTTCATAGCGACCAAAAAATTTTAACCATTTAAACAATTTCTATAAACAAATGCACATTTTAACCATTTTTTCATGAATAGGATTGATTTTTTTGCGGAATTAATTCGAAATATCTTGCAAAAGACTCTATGCTATCATATTTTTAATAGTGACAGAAAAGGATAATTATTTAAAAGATTTTTATAAACAAATGCACATTTCGACCATTTTTTCATGAATAGGTTTGATTTTTTTTCGGAATCAATGCGAAATGTCTTGAAAAAGAATCCTTGCTGTCATATTTTTTATAGTGACCTGATATATGAGAGCAAGGATTCTTTTGCAAGACATTTCGCATTGCTTCCGAAAAAAAATTTAATCTATTTACGAAAAAATGGTCAAAATGTGCATTTGTTAATAAAAATCATTTAAATAATTATCATTTTCTGTCACTATTAAAAATATGATAGCATATAGTCTTTTGCAAGATATTTCGAATTAATTCTGCAGAAAAATCAAGCCTATTAATGAAAAAAACGGTCAAAATGTGCATTTTTTTATAAAAATTGTTCAAATAATTAACACTTTTTGTTCACTGTGGAATATATTTAAAAAATATATGTTAAAATGTGCATTTGTTTATAGAAATTGTTTAAATAATTAACATTTTCTGGTCACTATTAAAAAAATATTTTATACAAAAACTATGGGTCAAAGTTAGCTAATCATTGCGAATCACGAAAAAATGACTTTTGTTAATTAATTTGTTTATAACATTATTAAAATATTTTTGTTTTTCTAACCCACTAAACATTATTTTTAGTTAGTTATTACGTTGATTTATGACCTTTTTTTAATAAATTTCAAAATCTTAGAAGAAATGGTATCACGGAAAAGTTTAGCAACAAAAAGTTGTAAGTTTGTTGTTAACAAACTTTGGGCGCGCCGCTCCTAAAGCAGATGACTGAGCTTATGTCGATGATACTGAGAGTGTAGAAGATATCATGTGCACATTTTTATCTCAGCAGGAAGAGAGAGAATACCCGGTTACACAGTTACGTTATATCTGGAAGCCTTACGGTCAGTTTCAAGAAAGAAAAATCAAAATCCGATAAGAATTACACTGTCAGTCGATTTTTTCCAAAAAATGTGCTTTTTCTCACACTGTGCGGCGGTAGAGTCAAGTGCAACTTCTACCTCAAAACCTTCTTCCGCAATATCAGTTGTTGTTCATACAACTGGTAATTCACGATTATTCCTCTTTTCATTTTCAACGCTAAGGCCTAGAAAGGAGATGATTTCCAGTACGAGTATGTTTGGATCTCGGAAAATCTCGTCTTTACATTAATCAGTACCTCCCTGCAGCCACATACAACTTACTTCGCTCAACTACAGAAAAGGCTAAGTTACTCTCGTACAAATATGTGTGGCAGGTAAACTTCGTGCTTACTTAAATCATAATGTATATCATGCCATAGCGATAAGTGAAACATGGCCAACTGAAGCCATTAGTGATAATATTGTTGCTCTTGAAGATTATTCGTTTGTGCATAGGGATAGTGTCATAAATAGTCTAAACATCAAATTATTGAAGACACCCTGGCGGACCGAACGAACAGAGCGGATACGCTACAGCGTATCCTTATAGTGAACTTGTTGAAATTCGGATTCTACGTGAAATTTTGCGTTAAAAGCTCACGGAGTAATCGTAATAGTTTTTCTTGCAACATTAAAAACTTTAAAAAAATATAATACTTATCGACAACGCGGGCTGAAGGCGACTTCAAACGCATCGTCGACGGATAACGCCTATTGACTGCTACTGAACGACGATGCGTTTGAAGTCGCCTTTAGCGCACGTCATCGATAAGTATTATATTTTTTAAAGTTTTTAATGTTGTAAGAAAAACTATTGCGATTACTCTGTGACCTTTCAACTCAAAATTTCACGTAGAATCCGAATTTCAACAAGTGAAATGTTAATCTTTCGTTTTTAATGAGTTTTTCTTGCATGATACGGAGAGGATACGATGTGGATACTATAAGGATACGCTGTAGCGTATCCGTTCCGTTTGTTCGGTCCGCCAGGGCATCAAAGGGAGTTTTTAATGAACCAGAATTTATTATAATGGAAATCTTTGTGGTGCCATATCACCGCTGCTACTGTTTGTTGTCAATAGAAGACCTCATGGTCAATACCTACATAATTTTGGATTCATTCATGCATATGAAAATATTATACTGATGGGTGATTTCAACGTTGACTTAAATAGTTGGGAACCTGGATCTTCATACGTAAAGGCATTATTTGACTCGATCGACCTATTAGTATTTCTTCTCAAGACAGAAAAACATACCGAGATATTCATAATATGGATGAGGGTGCCTTTCTTACCAAATTTCAGTCTGTGGAGTGGGGTGCATTTGAGGGTTATCTCTCTGTAAATGAGAAAAAAATCTTCATAAGCAATGCCCTAAATGCGGCTATGGATGAATTTTCACCGTATTTATGCTCGTTAATCCTACGAAAAAGTTTTTGCCGCTGGATGACGGAAGAAATCAGGAATATGATGAAGGAACGGAACCGCATGCACAAGTTATGGAAAAGAGTAGGCAATCTAGAAGTACATAATGATTATAAGACTTTGAGAAATGGCGTCACTCGATAGCACAATGAAGCAAGGGACTTTTTTTATGCTACAAGATTGGATAGTGTAAATGATTGTAATATCGGGAATAGAAAGTCCTGACACTTGGGAAAAAGTTGCTCTATATCAGTACAAAAAAATCGTAACTGAGTTCGCATTTAGCAAAACAGCTTCGAAATCTGTCTACCTATTCAACGACGTTTTTCGTATCTCACTGAAAAGTTTGTTGTTGTAAGAGCAACAAATCTGGAGAAAATCATTCTTGACAATGCGAATCAACGTTTAAAAGGTTTAAAAGAAAGAGTTCAGTACACTGACAAAGCTCGGACCAATAAAAAGTGGATAAAATCGTATATTTTCCTGTAACTTAAGTTCGCATAATTTGAACTTTAATGAGCTATGCTAAAGTCTAGTGAGGGAATAGCAGTACAAAAAAGGGTGACGGGTTTCCATTGCCAAGCCGAAGACTTGAAGAAGAAAAAGAGTCTGCGGTTCCCTGCAGAGTGCAGAGTACAGGTCAGAGTCTTGGTCTAGCCTAGGACTAGACCTGGCCATATGTTTATAATTTCATTTTCATTAAGCAGCTTTTCAGATGTCAGTATACTATAAATGCTAAAATTTTATTCTACGTCTACACTGTCTACAGTAATGATTAATTTACAATTACATTTTTGTAAATGGTGTTAAATAAGGCGCAATTTCTTTTAATTAATTGAAAAGGATATTAAAGTAGAATAGAATTGATTTATTCGTTTGACAGTTTCTACAATTGAAACATTCCTTCTTCTGAATATATACATTCACTTATAAACCTTAAAAGTAAATTATAACACATTTGTGAACTTGAAAGTACTATTATTTTACATTATCGAGCATCTATAAGGATTATTTATTTGATTCTTCTCAAATCGTATAAAATGCAATAAAAAATAAGTGTCTCTAATAAATATTATCAAAAAATAACACTTATTAATAATAATATGTATAATTTGTTTAACAGTAACTGTATCTACACATCAATAATAAGCGTGTTATAGTTTTTTCTAATTTGAAAAATGATATTGATTGATATATGCTAACTAGAAGTAATTGCAAGACAATGAGAGTGATATTTTGCGTGAAAGACATTTTAAAATTATTTAAACAGTGTTTAATTATTAAAACAATGTTTTCCTCTATACATTTTACAAATGACTATTTTATGGAATTAATGATGCAGTTAATAAATGTTACGAGTTATATTTATTGTGGAAGACAGTTTTGCAACTATTTAAACAATTAATAACCATTCACTTGCGCCTTTTGATAGGAAATGTGGAGGACAAGTAATATAATTGTTTTGAATAACTGCGAACTGTCTTTCACAAAAAATATCACTCTTAACATTCATTACCTGCGAATTAATATAATAAAAAAATAACTTTTTGCAAATGATGAAAAAATTGTGTGAACAAATGAAAATTATTGAAACAACGAACAAATATCCTAAACAAACAAAAATATTACTTTTTACATTCTTTGTGTTACTAACTCCAAAAAAAAAAACATTATTTTCAAGGGAAAAATTGTTTATACACATAAAAATGGTTCAAGTAATTACCAAATGTGCTAGGCAAAAAATATCATCCTTGAAATTCATCAACTGTACGATTTGCCACAAAAAATAATAACTTTTGACAACTAACACCTGAAGAAAATGGTTTAAACCAGTAAAATTGTTTGAACAATTGAAAATTAGTTTTGAAAAACTTGGAATCTTGTGACTTATCGAATATAACTAACTACCTAAGTAAACATTCAAAAAATACTGTCTTTAGCATGAATTGTACATGAAACAGATATTTTGCATGTTTTTGGGGCATTTTCCAGCCACAAGACAAAGGGGTGGAAAGCGAAAACAAAACTTATTGGGTTAAAATTATTCCTTGAACATTTCTAAGGAAGTGACCAAATTTTAATTTACAAAAATTTTATAAAAAGTACTTATTTTTTTTTCATTTCTTCCAAAACCGACGTTTTGCCATTTAATAATAATGTTGACCGATTTGAAAAAAGTTGGAGATTTCTTTTTCCGGGAACGAACAAATTGCGGGAGATCGGTCACCAAAAGTCGAATTTTCAGACCACCCTAATTTCACTGACATTTGAAATCTTCGCTACTTGCTTATTGTACAATGTAATTATTCTATTGAAATTGACAAAATGTAGTGTTTAAAAAAATGCATACTATTTTGTTTTTTCCTACAACTTTGTTCTGTAGAATAAAGCTAGAGTTAACAAATTTAAGAATGCGAATGTTACTCTTTTCGATACTCTTTTCAATTATTTGAAAAAAATTCCGCCTTATTTAACACCATTTACAAAAATGTAATTGTAAGTTATTCATTACTGTAGACGTAGAATAAAATTTTAGTATTATAATATACTGACATCCGAAAAGTTGCTAAATGAAAAGGAAATTACAAACATATGGTTAGCTCTAGTCCTAGATCAAGACTCTGACCTATACTCTGTACTCTGGAGGGAACCGTACAGAAGCAGACTCTTTTTTTTCTTCAAGTCTTCGCCGTTGGGTTCGGCTTGGCAATGGACACCCGTCACCCTTTTTTTGTACTGGTATTCCCTCACGAGACTTCAGCATAGCTCATTAAAGCCCAAATTATGCGAACTTAATTTACAGGAAAATATACGATTTTATCCACTTTTTATTGATCAGTGTACTGAGTTCTTTCTTTTAAACCTTGATTCGTGTCAATATCTTCATTCTAGCTGGAGATAATTTTTTCTCGCATTGACAATTCTGGTGACCACAATTTTTAATATTTTCAGATTTTTAAAGTTTGGCTCCAAATCTAGGCATTGTCAACAGTGATTTTCTCCTGATTTGTTGCTCTTACAACAATAAAAAATTTTTCACCGAGATACGAGAAACTTCGTTGAATAGGTAGAAAGATTTCGAATCAGTTTTGCTAAATGCGAACTCAGTACGATTTTTTTGTTCACTGAGATAGAGCAACTTTTTTCCAAGTGTCAGGACTTTCTGTCCCGATATGAGAAGCCTGTGGAAGGAATTAAGGGCTCTGGGATACGTTAGACCTAGGTGTGAAGAGATGCCACTTTCATGTTCAGTAAATGAAATTAATGCCTACTTTATCTCAATTTGTGGTAACTCTGCATATAATGTAACAGAGTCAGGGCTCACTGGCCTCCTGAATATTCCTTTTGAGGATTCTTGATTCTATTTTCAAGACGTAACTCCTCTTTCACTAACTGAGAGCCTGGATAACATAAAAACAGAGGCTAGAGGGGTTGATGGTCAGTCTATAGGCTTTGTTGTAAATGCTTTGACAGTTCTCTTCCCAAACATACTTAATTTATTTAACTCATCGTTACCAACCTCCGTTTTTCCTGAAGAGTGACAGAAGGTTCTTATCAAGTATCACCTTGAAAGACGCCTCTCCGGAAGATGACGCTGTTCGTTTTCACACAATAATTCCCAGAGAGATAGAAAATATAGTTTACCAAAGGGGCATAAATCTCTCTGTGCATCTCGCTATGTGTGTATAAACCTTCAAGCCTTTCAGCAGACAGATGATAAGACTATGAGAGGTTGAATCGAAATCTTTCCGGTAGTCAATCCAGGCCATCGATAGGGCGCGCTGATGGGCTGCTGCGTCTTTGTAGACGCACCTGTCAATTAGCAGGTTCTCTCGGCAGCCAGCTTGAGGCCAATTAATTTTTAAAATCCATATCTCCAAAATTATCAAATAATAATCTAAAAATCTCAAAAAAACTAGACTCAAATTCAAGACGCAGTGTACCGGCTTTTCGCACAGTCAGCTCAGACTCGGCAGTTGGGCGTCTTCCGCAAATAAAGAGGGTTCATAAAATCAGCAAGTTAATAATTCAACATTTCTAAAAAATAAAACTTATAATTTATTCCATGTTTGGTCGTTGCAAAATTAAAATGATAAGAAGCCTGATTTAATCAATTTTTATGTCTGGCGCTTTGACATATTCCGGGTCTCGACAAAATTGATTGATTTACAAATCTCAAATCGAACAAGGCTGTAATAATCATATTCTCGACCCATTTACAATAATATCTTAAATTCTAACCTAATTCTCAAAATTTAAACTAACTCCGAAAAGTTGGGCTTCTCTGCTCGGCACTTCATGCTAGGTAATTCAAAAAAACTTAGAAATTCTAAACTATAACTTAGGATCGAGCTAAATTAATTTTCTAAATAATTCAATTTAATGACTCAAAGAAAACTCGACATAATTTCTAAAAAAAATCTAACATATTTTCTTCATCATGGTCTAATTACATAGATTTAGTAATATTCTAACCTCAAATTCTTTTAATAACACTCGAAATCCTACACAGTTCACAACCATGATCTCAGAAATCTAGTAACGGACGAAACCTAAACATCAACACTGACCATAGCCTATCTTCACTAAATAGTAATGACTCAAAACTTGTCATAGCCTAATTTGTTCAATTAGTAATGGCCAAAACTAAAACCTCTATCTAAGCCCAAAGCTCAATGTAACCCATAGCCTAGATCTCTGAAACCTACAAAAAACCAAAAATTACCTCAAAATCGGTTGTAGCCTGATTTACCGAATTAGTAATGACTCAAAACTGGTCATAGCCTAATTCTGGCAAATCAGTGATAACCGAAATACAAAAATAATTTTTCACTATATCTTTAATCCTGAAATTTGTAATTCTAAAAAGTTCTATTTAGCTCGCTTAACTCTACTGACACTAAATGCACTCTCAAAATTACGAATCGTAACCTCACAATTAACTAAATAAAATAACCAAGATGTCACAAAATTTTCCTAAACCGGGTCAGCAGAAATTCTCAAATATTTCCTATATTTGGCTAACAAAACTCTAGAAAACATTTCTTAACTCAATTCAACAAAATCATTAAAAAACACATCTCTTAACTCAAATCAGTAATATATTCGGAAAACCACGAAATTCTCGACGATCAAAGCCTCTATAAAATCCACTCGAATAAAGGGGCGGGTAAGGGACAAGTTCGTGACTGAGTGACGCTTGATTAGGGCTCAACTAATAAATTTTGGATACTACAAAATTGGGGATCATCTTGTTGATTTAACACACATTTGGAGCAAAACTTGACTGGGTGCTCAGTTCAATAAAATACACACATTTGTAGGTTAACACTTGATAAGGGCTCAACTCCATAATTGAACAGAATTTTGTGGTAAAACTCGACTGGGGGCTTAAATAATCGTACAAAAATAAATAAACTTGGGACAATACTTGATTGGAGGCTCGGTTCAATAATTGCACAATAAAAATTCACAAGGAGGAAAGGCATTTCACTAATAATGTTGAAAATCACTTCATATAACCAGAATATACATTGATATTTAAATAAAAGGCCCAGTTAAGGAGTCTCCGCCTCGACCACGTGTGACGCCTTTTTTACATAAGTAAGAAAAGTCCATCTCGATGTCCCACGACGTCCCGATGAGTCCGGATCGTTACAAACAAAAATAACAGAAACGAACGGAATAAGTTCTGAAAATCATAAATCCTAAATCTAGTCCTAGCCATAGTTGCCGTACCGTATCAATCGACAAAAAAAAAATTGGAAATGAACGAAATTATACGGTATTTGAATACCGGATGTTTTACCGCGTAACAACCATTTCTAGCGTGTGTAAAACATTGCTTCCGTAAAGCAGCCATAATATCAGTGTAAGTGTAACAATCGTGCAGACATTATTCTCGTGAAAGAACTTTCTACGAGTGTCCGCAAGTGTACAGACGTGTGTGGGACTAAGCAAGGCAAATCAGCATCTAAGAGATCTTCGTGAAAAAAAGAGATCCATTCATCGCAGCATTCAATACAGAGAGCAACAGGTTGTTTCAATATTCAGCGTTATCCAGAGGATTACTGCAGCATTTTCGCCAGTAATCAAATCAATCCAGAGGGTCATTGCTTCATTTTATGCCAATGGTTTAATCAATCCAGAGAGTCACTGCAGCTTTTTCAGCCAGTGGTCCAATTATCCAAGGAACCGCCGCAGCATGCAGCATCTTCAGCCAGAGGTCCAGCATCTCATGCTGCGTCCTCCGAGTAAGTATTCTTTCACTCATCATACAATTTATTATACATTTTGTGCGAGTCTCTCCACGTTTTCTTCTCCCGTTTTAAAAATGATTCAAAGTGCTAAAATAATGGCGGACCAGGATCCAGAAATCATATCTTCAATGAAGCAAACGGGTGGTATCAAATCTAGATTAAAAAAGGTAGGAAATGTATTAAATGAATTTAAGTCGGATCCAAATTCCGATTTAAAAATTCTCGATTGTAAAGGTGGATTAGCAAAACATCAACCATTGTTAGGAAAATCTGAAAAAATTAATGGCGAACTTGAAACCCTAACCAACGATGAAACGTTTTTAAAATCTTTCGAAGATAAACAAACATCCATTGAAAATCGGTACTTTGCGATCAACGGACAAATAACAAACTTTATTAGGCAATATTCCAATCCACCAGTTAATACGCGTTTAAATCAAACTAGTTATGAAGGCATCGTCGACCAGTCTGATCTGTTAGCGCCAAACGGCCGATTACGAATTGAGTCCTTTGCACCTACAGGGACGGAATGGGGCGTATGTGTGTCTGAGTTGAACGAGAGTCTTTATTGAATATTTTTCCGCGATATTCGCGAGTTTTGAAGTACCGTGAGTCGGGAAATAAATTTTTAAAATTGAAGTGCGTGCCAGGAGGAAAAAATGGCGAATCCTTTGTTCGTGGGTTGAGATATTTTTCCTTTCCGCTGCGTCATGTGCTTGTGAGGTGAAAGTTCAATTCGGCCGAAGGTGCAAATTCTGGACAAGGAAGATGGACACCATCTTGGGAGGAACACCGAATAGTCACGAAGAGCAAGGACAAAATGGAATTCACATATGTGGAGATTTGTTCGAAGATCAGGCAATGTTGCCAAATCCTCTTCCACATGCGGCACGGTTGACACCTAACCCTACTTTAGAACAAACCATGTTTACGTTATTGGAAAATGGACGAAGACGAGAACAGATGATGCTCCAGTTGTGTAACTGCTTGTTAAATAATCAAAGCGTAGTAGCTCCAGTAGTTCCAGTTAACAATACCGAAAGAGTTACGAATTATAATATTATGCCGGACCCAAGTAACAGCATCGAAGGCTTTAATGGGTAAGTTGGCACTTCGCGCGCCAGGGTTTGGATTCATAGAGCGAACAGCATGAAATCTCTTCATTGCTGGCCGGACAGTTTCGCGCTTGAAACTACAAAAATGCACTTTAAAGATGGAGCCAAAGACTGGTTTAAACTTAGAGTTTATATTTTATAAGGTGGGAGGACTTCCGTGACGTATTTTGGAATTTTTTCGTACTCTAAGAAAGCAAAGTCGCGAAGTGGAAGTTGTGGAAGTTGTGGAAGTGCTACAAATGTAACCAATACGGAGACATCTCAAGAAATTGTGCTGAAACGCCACAAGAGCTTTCTTGTGTTAATTGTGGTGGTGAAGGACATACGCAGCGTCATTGGACGAAAAAAGTAAGTACTTCAAAAGCTTGAATGAGTCAAGTCGATCTCGCAGTTAGTGATCACTACATAAATAAATATTTGAAGTCTGTGTTTGTGAAAGGCTGTGAGTTTAATGCTCAAATCGACAATGGCAGCTCTGACTGTACAACAAGAGAGTCTAGAGCTCGTGAAACTAACCTATAAATATACAACTCAAGTGCCACTTTAATAAGTTGGGGATCGCACCACTATTCAGTTCAACCAAGTGGATATATAATTAAAGATGTAACTGTGGATGGTGTGATGGTGCGAGATGTACGGATTTACGTCGTTCCGGATGAGTTCCAACAGATGGATATATTGATTGGCAGAACCTTCACCGATGCACCGACCATAGACTACTTCAAGAGAGAGTTCCCATGTGAAAAAGTTTAGTGCAGTGAGTGATGCAAATTTGCCGCCACGATCAGTTTGTTTGCTAGACGTAGTAGCTGACAGAAATGACGGCTTGCAAGTGCCTGTCATTAATTTCGGTGAAAAAGTGCAGCCTTTAAAAAAGGGCACATCAACACATCAACGCAGCTGAAACTACACATCACCGTCGACGACGCCATCTTTGAACAGCAACCAACAAAAAAAGATCGCGACGACATTGTAAGTGTTTTAAATAATTATTTAAATGTAATTGCGTGCGATTTCAGCGAAATAGGTTGTAAGGATTTAATTCAAATGAGTATTTAGGTTTTGCAACGGAAACGGATTCGCCGTATGCAAGTCCTATGTTATTGGTTCGTAAGAAAAACGGGAAATCGCGGATGGTAGTCGATCATCGAAAACTAAATAAACAAACGGGTTGTATGAAATTTCCATTAACAGATTTAAACGATGATTTAGCTTCTCTGGGAGATAGCAGTATGTTTATCAGTTTAGGCTTAGCTCAGGGGTACATGCAAGTCCCTTTGACTAAAGACGCGAGAGCTAAAACAGCCTTTATCACCCCGGATGAACGCGGTTCGTCGTTTTCTTGGATCTGCTGAAGGGATACGGGAAGTTTAAGTGAACGGAACTCGAGAAGATAGCTTTCGACGAGTTATGTTCTAAAATGGCGAGCTACTCAGTTTTGTTACCGTTTTCTTCTAACCACGACACCGAGCTTCACACGGATGCCAGCGCAAAAGGCCTGGCTGTGATGTTGCTCCAAAAGTACAGTGATTTATAATGGCATCTTGTATATGCTATTAGCAGGCGAACTAGCGACCCGGAAGAGATTGATCATTCCAGTAAATTAGAACTTTCAGCAACTATCTTGGCGGTCACTAGATTGCAAACATGATTGATGAATATTCCTTTTAGAGTTGTAACTGGCTGTAGAGCTTTGTTGTACTTAAATACACAGAAGACCTGTATGTGAGGAAAATGATAAAAGCGAAATAGAATATTCTGCTGAAATATTCACTCTCGTAAGTCCGGAGGAGGAGATGCTCTTGTGTCAATATGCGGATGAGTGACTCCAGAGAAAGCGTTTAATTTTCGAGAAACCAAAAAGTAAACCGAACAATCATGAAATTAATAAATAAATGTCCATGGGTATAAGAATGGCATATTGTATAATCGTGTTAATGATAAACTATTGTATGTGGTGCCTGATCCAATGCGAAAAAGCATAACAATACGTTTTCACTTACAGGGACGGAGTGGGGCGTATGTGTATGCCAGTGAAACGAAATTCGGTAGGTGTGTGCCACTTGAGCGAGCACACGTTCCGTGCGAGAGCGAAATTTAAGAGCGACTATTAATCTAATGTATAACGTTTTGATCGAACAAATTGTGCGCGACGAATTGTCAAATTTTACAAAACTATTAGTAGATTTAATAAACTAATTCTATTCTATAAATGTCGGTCTTTTAATTATTTGAATCTACTACGTAAATTAACACGTACCGGAGCTTGCTCCAGTTATCGAGTAGCCAATTGCTACTATTGTTTATAAACAATTAGATTAAGAGTTAACAGATCTAAATTATCAAGCTGGAAATTCATAACCGTTAAGAATGCCAGAATCTCTGACGACACCAAATCCTCTAAAGTCACAACTACTCATGAACACTTTAGCTCTGGCCAATCAAACACCTCCCGCGAATCAAATAGCTCCCGTGAATCCACCAGCAGCAGTGATTTTTCAAAATACGGATCACGTTTTCTCAGATCCAAATATTCCTAAGCTTTCATTGTCGACATTTTCTGGCAGCTTTGACACAAGGCGCGGTTTCAGAGACACATTTGATTTCATTCTATATAACAATGCACAAGTATCAAATATTTCTAAGATTCATTATTTGAAGTCATGTGTCAAGGACGAAGCAGCATTTTTTAATTTACCATTAATATCCAGAGAATTCTCGACTCGCTCTTTATTAGATAGCGTTCAACAACATGTTAGAGCTCTACGTCATTGGGATTTGGTGATAATTCATCTGATAAAAGGAAAATTAAGTAATTACAATCGCGAAAGATCGGAAGAGTGCACCGGAAACTCTAAAGACCCAAAATTAGAAACAATGATCTAGTTTTTAGAGCATCGTACTCAGATTGAATTCATACAGCCAGCTCACAATCTGTTAGATTTAAATCCAAATTCACATTCAAGAAACGATTATGTGTCAGGTCAAGGTTCAAATCCATCTCGCACATTCGTTGCTTCGCTGTCTAATTCACAATCAATTTTGCTTCGCTTTCTAATTCACAATCAATTCAATCTCAAAATGATCCAAAATATTCGAAACCATAGTGTTCATGTCCTATTTGCCAAGGAAATAACGCAATCTTTTCGTGCGATCAATTTTCAAAATTAACACCACAAGACCGTCTAGCCGAAGCCAGAAATGTATCTCTGTGCGTGAATTGTCTTCGTGCAGGTCATCGTGCAGGCGAGTGTCACCTAGACACATGCCGAAAATTCAATAACAGACTCAACACACTTCTTCATTTCGAACAGACGTCGTATGAGGTAAAGCAATCCAGTTTCACTGAAAAGTCATCCACCACTAATTAATTACTTCATACGTTTGCGTCTCAAGTTTATTTAGCAACTGCCATCCTGCCATGCAGATACATCCAACAGATGTATCGGCAAATAAAAGTTTGCTCAAGTGACAGCGCATATGCAAAAATTCTTTGGCGAAATAACCCAAATGAACCCATACAAATTTACTCATTAAACAGAGTCACATTTGGCACAGCTTCAGCGCCATTTCTCGCAACTCGAACTCTGCAGCAGCTAGCAGAGGACGAACACGATTCACATGTAAACACCACAAGTATTCTCCAGCGCGATTTTTATGTGTGCGATCTATTGACAAGTGCACAGTGGTTTGACGAGGCACTGTCACTTCGAAATGATCCCATTGAGCGATTTTCCTGGCAATCATACACAGTCATGTCTCTGGACCCGACAGAAACTATCAAAACACTAGGGTTTAATTGTGACTCACAAACAGATTCAATAGTATACACAGTCAATCTACTAGATGAGAACGAAAAAATTACAAAAAGGTTCATTTTAACACAAACTGCAAAATCATTCAATCCACTAGGCTTGCTGGGACCAGTTGTGGTCTCTGCAGAAATTATGATCCAGCTTCTTTGAAAGGAAAAAATCGGATGGGATGATCCTATTCCGTACAAGTTACAACGTTCTTGGTTAGATTTGAAAAATCCAACAGCGGAAACACAAATTCACGGATTTTGTGATACAAACACTGAGACATACGGTGCATGTATCTATCTCCGCTCTACTAACAGTCAAGGGGAGCATTATTATTCTTTCATATGTGCCAAATCACGCACCGATCCTATAAAGTTTGCATCATTGCAAAAATTAGAATTATGCGCAGCACTTTCGCTACCAAAATTGTATCAAGCCACAATCGCGTCTCTAAAAATTCCAGTAAATAAAACCTTCTTCCTACCCGATTCAACTATCGCATTAGGTTGGGTCGCCACTGAATCATATACTGTGCCTACCTTTGAGGCAAACAAAGTAGCAGAAATTCAAAAAGTCACACCTGATCCTTGGTTTCATATACCAACGGATCATAATCCAGCCGACCTTATCTCACGGGGGCAAAATCCAAAAGATTGTTTACAAGCCACTATTTGGCAAACCGGTCCAGGCTGGCTCAGTCAAGATGACAGCACTTGGCCTGAAACACGAATCATTCACGCGAAAAAATCCAGAGAAGATGTTCAACCCTACTTATCGTTCACTTTGACGAATGCAAATGACGAAAAAAGTGGGAAATCCATTTGCTGAGGCAAAAAATGAGTTGAGAAGACTCTACCAATTCATAAATTAACAAATTGAAAACGAAACAGTAAAACAGTTTCTTCTCGGTAACAAGATCACATGGGATTTCAACCCCCCAAGTTCTCCCCACTTTGGCGGGCTCTGGGAGGCATCAGTACAATTTTTTAAAAATAATTTAACTCGAACAATATAGGGGAAGCTGCTTAAATATGAGCGATTAGAAATATGTACAATCGAAATTAAAGCGATCCTAAACTCTCGACCCCTCACTCCCAAGTCTTCAGATCCAAAAAAGCTTCTCCCTTCGACTCCTGGTCACTTCCTTATCGGTGAGTCATTGACAAGCTTTCCTCAAATGAATTGTCGGAATGTTAAACTTCAATCGCTTTCCATGCTAGCAAGAAGTAGAGCAAATGAAGTAGCATTTCTGGTCCAGATGGTACAAGGAGTACCTAAACGAACTGAAATCTCGCAACAAGTGGAAGGGATCAGCAAATCAAGAAAATATCTAAGTAGGAACTTTGCTTATTCTAGCAGAAGACAAAATTTCAACAATGTGCTGGAAAATTTTTCGTACCACCGAGGTCTTTCCTAGAAGGGATGATAGTATTCGGGTGGCATCCGTGCGCACGAGTACTGGCGAATACAACCGCTGCGTTAAAAAGTTGTATCCCCTTCCAATTTATGACATGTTGTTAATTCATCTAAAGTAGGTTAATAATTATATTTACCCTGCTATCTTCTTTTTCTACCAACTATCTATTATATGGGTGTTCTATTTAGCCTTTAAAATTATTGAAAATCATAATCCCCCAAAGAAACATTCCAAATGGAAATTGGGGAAGGTGAGGAAAAAGCGTTCGCCCCAAAAAAAGTTCGCCCCACATAGGAAAAATAACAAAAAATAATCAAATCTCCCGCATGCGCTTAAATGAGGCTGATTTTCCAGGACAATGATTCGCGGTAGGATTCTTAAAAAAAAAAGAAAAAACAAGAAAAAAAATATACTCCCCATGATCAATTTTTAAAATAAATGGTCCTGGAAAACCCCGACGGGAAAAATGAAGGCATGAATAGATTTTACTGTACATGTCGCTTCATTCTTGTAATTGTCCTGCAAAGTTAGCCTCATTCAAGCGCATGCGGGAGATTTAGATTCTTTTTTCTTAGTTTTCCTATATGGGGGGAACGTTTTTTGGAGCGAACGCTTTTTTGGGCGAACGCTTTTTTCTCACCTTCCCTAATTTCCATTTGGAATGTTTTTTGGGGGGATCTGGATATTTTTTGGTGATACTACGCTGTGATGTCACAAATTATACTCAGATTATATGTTAAGACATATCTTAAAAAGATTTCTAGGTCAATTTCAGTATGATATTGCAATATAGAGCCGAAGATTTCCCTCGAAACGATATATTCACACAGCGTTTCATGGAAGTAGCGTACAATCATGTAGTACATGTACATGTTACTAAAATATTTTTATTTCAATGATGTATTTTTATTAATTATATGAGGTCATGAAAATTCATAATTATAATCATCACAAATAAACATAATGATTCAATGATATGTAAGTATTTGAATGGGAAGACGTTCCAGCGAAAATGATTATGAGTGCAAAAAAATAAAAGGTTGAACTTTTCTTACAAAAAAAAAAAATCACTCGACTAATAATTGTTGTCAGCAGGGCCGCATTTAACCTTCTTGCCGCCCCTGGGCAGTAGTGAACTTGCCGCCCCACCTTTTTTATTTTGGTCCCGAATTTTGTTGAAAAAAACCAATGCGAACAAAATCTTTTGTTGTTTAACTTTTGCATAAAAATCTGTTCATAAGTTATTGGCAAATTGCGCGATTGAGTTGTCGAAGTCTAAAGAACGGAGTAACTCAGATTCGATACACAAAATTGCTAAGATGTTAAGGCGATCTTCTGTCATTATGGAACGCAAATAGTTTTTTATTCTTTTCAAACAAGAAAACGATCTTTCTGCGCTACAGTTGATCACGTATTTCACGATTAAAAAAACCTAATAGATCTATTACAAAAATATTCAAATATGAATTTGACGATTTTTCTGTGATTTTCATGAAGGTTATATAAATCAATATATTTTTTCCGTGTATCTCCTTTTTGTTGAGAACATAAATTGAAAACAGCATCAGTAAATTTAGATCGACTGATATAATGTCTACTTTTATTAAAAAATACAAATTATCGTCCGAAAAATATGAAATATATACCTGTTTCTGAATCTTTTATCGATTCGTTACTATCTTGGTATTTCTCAGCTGTTTCTGAATTGTTTTCTGTCATACTTTCGCACATGTCATCGAGCTCTGTAAATATTCGAAATAATAATTTTTTACATAAGCCCGAAAACAGGAATTACACATGGACAGAAAAACCTATTCAAACATATTCACTGTTACTCTACATTAAACAGGTGTAACTTTTACCTCATTCTACTGAATTATTTTCCCGATTATAACTTGATCGTTCTCCATTCTTTTCAGTCGTTTTTGAACAGTCATTCAATAAATTTCGACGCAAGTCATTGGAATCTCCAAAAATAGCCACATATTTAAATTGTAAATAATAACAACCATCCATGCCTTATCTCTAAGACCACTCGCTCTTATCGCCTTGCCTTTCTCGCTTCGCCTCGCCTCGCAAGCATGTCCCCACTTTCTCGCTTTGCTTCGCATTGCCAAACTCTACCTCCGCGGCTAATACCTAATACTTATCTACTATTTACAATATTTACAGATTCTTATATCTACTTCCTCTCCTATTTACAATCTTTCCTTTTCCATTCATCAATTCTTCTTCCTTCTCTTCGTTTCCATCTTACCCAAATCCATGCACCCACATCTCATTCTCGCTATAAGCTTCTGACTTCCATTCTGTCCTTTCTCACACAAATATTGCGGTCTCGTCCTTGGCATGATGCACACATAGTTCCTGTTAAACCTTGACTCTCGTATTCTCTCTTCGCCTACTGTCTTCTCTCTCTCCATTCCGTTTTTCTGAACCATCTCATGTACCTTCCTTCCTTCCTCTTGCATCCTTCTCACTTCATCCATCTGCAGTCCATTCGTTCTAAAATACCTTTCCCTTTCAACCTCGATCCCCCCCTCTTGTTCTCCTTCTCCCACCAACACTCCCTAACCAGCTTACTTCCCCCCTCTTCAACAAATTTTTCCACATATGCGACCGTCCGCGAAGAAAGGGACCTAATGCGTCAAAGCTGCATTTTACAGGACAGGCGATCGTAGCAGAGCCCGCAAACCAGAATTTGAGTAGTGAGATTGCGTCTACGAAAAGCACCCCCTCCACTTACCACTACACTTTCAGGCACGAGCCAGTGGAGCTCACGGACACGTCACGTACATCTATAGTGGTAAGTGGTGGGGCTGGCTCTTGTCGGCCTCTCGTCGGTCTCCGCGTACACTTATCATGCCTATGTTTGTAGCTTAATAACAATAAAAGTAATTTACTTTAAAAAATTCTGATTAATGGAAATGAAAGTGTAACTCAGAAACTATCGATGGATGTATGAAAATGGAAATCGATTTTTTCCGCAATAGGTCCCTTTCTTCGCGGACGGTCACATATTTACATACCCGAATCCCCGTTAGAATCCGTCAACTCGTTCTCCCCGTCTCCCTCCTGACAATATAATTAGGCGTATTCCTTGCCAGCCCCAGCGGGTACTTTACATACCTCTCCTGTGTGATATTTACCTCTACACTTTCCTTCCACCCCCATACCTCTACTCCATACAATAGCACACTCATCACTAGTGAGTCAAACAATTTCATTCTCCTTCCAAAATCATCTGCGAATAACTTTCCCAACCTCCGCACCTACCTCAACGCCACATTTGCCCTCCTCACTCTCTCTTTCATGTGACCATCCACTCCCCCATTCCTCCGAAACAACAAGCCCAGGTACACAAACTCTTTCACTTCCTGCAGCACCTTTCCCTTCCACTTCCACTCCCCTCCCTTATCCCTTCCACCTCCTTTTCTGAAAACCATAAGCTTGGACTTTTTCGCATTCAGCTCGAACCTGTTTTTATTCAGGTATCTTCTCCACCTCTTCATCATCTCCTTTAAGGCCTCTTCGCTTCTTGCCAGCAACACTATGTCATCTGCATACACTAGTCACCAAATTAAAACCCCTCCTACCCTAACTCCTCCAACCACTCCGGATTCCAGCTTACTTTCCATATCCGCGATTAAAATCGCCAAAAGCGTTGGGCTGAGCGGATACCCTTGCCTTAACCCCCTATCCATCCAGAATCGCTTCAAAATCCTCTCCCCTCCTCTTAAATTATCTTTGGTCTCTTCATATATCTCCCCTACCCTCTCGATCAGACCTCTTTCCACTCCCCTTTCCTTCATCGCCTCCCACAACCTCTCCCTATCCATCGAAGGAAAGGCGCCTTTGAGATCCACAAAAAACGCGTACACTCTCAACCCCTTCTTCGCATAATTTTCTATCCACCACGTGCTGCAGAACGTAGATATTGTCGATAGTACTCCAACTACTAGTTAGTACTTATTATAGTACTCGCCAACGGCGATACCACGCTGAAAAAACCAGTTCTCGTCAGATCACTGAAGTTAAGCAGCGTTGGGCGCGGTTAGAACTTGGATGGGTGACCATTCGAGAATACTGCGTGCTGTTGGCTCACCGTGGGTGTGGTGAGCCCACACTTGTAGAAGTTATTTACTACAAGAAACTATCCACCTAGAAACACTACCCGAATCGGGTAGTGTCACGCCTACCCTGAAAGGGAAATGGCTTAATGGTATACTACTACTACTACTACTACTACTACTACTGCTACTACTGCTACTACTGCTACTACTGCTACTACTGCT
>CAKNYM010000258.1:46907-62644 GCA_932195095.1 Andricus curvator | reverse complement strand
CTGCTACTACTGCTACTACTGCTACTACTGCTACTACTGCTACTACTACTACTACTACTACTACCCGCCTGAAGCCCGCCTGCGTCTCCGGCAATATTCCTATCCCTCGACATCCTTCCGCAGCCTCTTTGCCACCACCATCGCGTATACTTTATACGCCGTATTCATTAGTGTAAATCCTCTATAATTTTCCTGCCTATCCCTGTCTCCTTTCTTATACAGTGGCACTATCAACCCTTCTCTCTACCCTCCTGGGAATCCCTCCTTTACGTATTTTCTGCAACACTTCCTGTACTTTTTGTGATTTTTCGGCCGCTCGCTTCTTACATGCAGCACCGCTCAATTTTTTCGATTACCATTCATTTTAATACGTCCTATTTTCCTGTTCTGACTAATAAACACTGTTTTTCCGAAATTGTCGCCATGAGACGATTATGTAACGAGAAACATGCAAGATGGGATAATCATTCAAAACAATATGGCTGCCAGGGGCGCCGAAAATTTGAATTTCTACTGCGCAATGTATAAATAAAGGGATACTGAATTAACTGACAACATTTTTTGAAAAGATCACGCTGTGAAATTGTACCTTTGGGTAAGTATACCATTAAGCCATTTCCCTTTCAGGGTAGGCGTGACACTACCCGATTCGGGTAGTGTTTCTAGGTGGATAGTTTCTTGTAGTAAATAACTACTAGTGTAGGCTCACCACACCCACGACGGGCCAACAGCACGCAGTATTCTCGAATGGTCACCCACCCAAGTACTAACCGCGCCCAACGCTGCTTAACTTCAGTGATCTGGCGAGAACTGGTTTTTTCAGTGTGGTATGGCCGTTTAGGTAAGCAGTCTTTAATCGAAGAAGTGCACAATTGATTTAGCCTTTGCTGTTCTAAGATTAGAATGACATCTTTGCAACAGAATTTTGAATTCCCAAGAAATTTCAAATATTTTCCCCACAATTTGCACCCTCCCCCACTCCTTCCAAAAATTTGCCACCCTGGGTAGTTGGTTGCTTTTTTTCTCATCTTCGATCAACTACCGCTAACCATGATTTATTAATATAAATAATAATCATTCAATAGTATATTATGCACCTAGGGGGAGAAGAGGGGCTTTTCCGACAAGTGTATGTTTTCAGTACACGTCACTTTTCAGTCCCTTTGGAGTAAAAAGTAGAGCTTTAGCCCCGCTTCACAGGCGTCGAAAAGAACTGAAATCATGCATGTCTCATAAACAAATATATTCAAATTTGAATTGTATGAAAATCCCGCGAAAATAGATAGTTTTTGTCGGTAACAAAAATTGGTGAGTTACCGACTGTCGATAGTTTCTTGACAAAAAAATGTTGAAGAATTTTCATGAGAGAAATCACTCGATCGCGTTGTAGTATTTTTGTAATAATATAATCGCAATATTTAGCAACAAACTAGTGGAGGCAAGATGTAACGGCGTAAACATATTTTATATTTGGAGTCGTAAGCTCCAAATTTTGTCAAAACTCACGTTTCAGATACAAAATCTACTGCCTTGTTTGTACAGAGCCATTTGGAAATTTCTAATTTTATGCAGCTTCACCAAACCGTTAGGGCCCTAAACCTTGAAAAGAATAATTGCTTTCAGGGACTCTTTTCCAGAGTAGTAAACGTCCCTCCACTTTTATACCGGGAAAACCCACAATGTGACATCAGGCGAATGAGTGTTCAGCCACCTCCGTAACCAATCAATGTACTTCCAGGCCCTTTTCCACTGCCCTGCTTTGTCAACCCTTAGACTTCGCTCCTCAGTCCAGCGACTTCGAAAAACAGATATCTTGTAACCATCGAGAAGAGAACACCTGATCGGACCGACCTCAGGCTATGTTCTCTCATTTGTAAACTCTTTTTTTGATCTCGTATGTATTTTGATAATCGTGTATTTGTTTAAAAATAAATTCGTCGTCAAGTATACCTCAACTCTTCCCCGAGCCCCTAAAGTGTACACTTTGGACGCTACACGAACCAAGAATAAAATATATGCTAGTTTTTACCTCATCCGATTGCCTACTTGATTCTTTAACTCCCAACTTCCATCGCTTGGATGCCACGTATCCAGCAGCGTTGAAGCAGATCTCCGCTGCGGAGAGGATTACTTGCACATCGGCAGACATTTCTGTCATTGCAAACGAGCCGCAACGTCACCCTGGATACACTGGACCACCCAAACCACCCTTGCGCTTCTTTGAACCAGATCTTCGTTACGGACAGAATTACTTCTGTATCGGTAGACATCGCCGCCGTAGCAACGATCCGCAACCTCGTCCTGGAAACCTTGGACCCCCACTAAGATAAAACAGCAGGACTCAGACCTACGCATTAGAAAACTGTACTTTCAATTATTCCTTTTTCCATATATATTATATTTCCGCATATGTCAATTTTTAAAAATGTTTTTAGAGATCTTAAACGTCTCTCCAAATTCTTGCACAATACATTTTAGAAAAACGGTTGACATTGATAATTTTCCAGACTTATCAATTTTTCTCTAATGCATTTTTACCAGTATAAAAGCCTCAAATGCCTGATAAAATTCTTTCGACATTCTTATAGATTTTTAAATTGTTTTTTTTAACATGGGTCCATGATACCTCTAGAAACCTTTTAAACAATTGACACCAGTTCCATTTCGATTTCCATAATTTTGTTTTCATGATCCACACTAGATTTAAAAAACCCATCGACTCTTCTATTCTTATTGATTTCTCTCTTTTTTCAGATAGGCTAGTTTCTTGAGGCATACTTTTCTATAAGATTTAAAAAAAACTAAAATTTGTGAGTACGGTCAATTTTTCATATCACTTTACATTGAGAAAAGTAGCAAAAATGTAGCTTTTCATTTTAAAAAAGTAGCAAAAAAGTACCCTTGCCTAAAAAAGTATCTGAAAAGTAAAAAAGTGTGTTACACCATCAATAGGACGTATCGAAAAAATTAAATATTTTGCTTTCGTTTTTGGGCAGGGCTAGAAAGTTTCTGGTAGGTGCTAAAATAACTCCCAAGTATATGACTCTTGAAATAAAATGTTTTCAGTTCGCGGAAGGTCGTTATCAGAAATAACCGTTTTTGACCTTGTAATAGTTACGTAAGTCTAATACTTTGCGAATTTTATAATTATCTGTCACTTTAACATGAACGCGCGATCACAGGACATTTTTTCATTGGGCCTGTACTAACATAAGTAGCCATGTATGCAGATCCAATGTCAATTTTTACCGCTTATCCGAATTAGGAAAAAAAATTTTTTGAGCTTGTAATAGGTAGAAATATCTAATATAATCGTGAATTTTACGATTATCTGTCACTTTCACATTAACGCGCGAACACAGTTAATTTTTCTATTTGATCTATGCTTAGTAGGTATATATACCGATACAATATGCATTTTTTACCGCTCATACGGATCAGAAATAACTATTTTGAAGCTTGGAATAGTTAAAAATATCTAATATTACGTAAATTTCACAATTATCGGTAACATTAACATGAAAGCGCGAACACAGGACATTTTTCCATTGGCTCTACAAGCAGGTATATATGTGTAGCCAATATACATTTTTTACGGCTTAGCCGGGTCAGAAATAACAATTTTTGAACCTTTGGCGATGAAAAATCTATTATTATTCCCTATTTTTACATATAACGACCTTGCGCGAACTAAAGACATTTTTTTTAAGACTTATATTTTTCAGGAGTTACTTTGGCACCTACCATAAACTTTTTAGCCCTACCCAAAAACGAAGACAAAATATTTAATTTTTTCGATACGCCCTAACAATCAATCCATACAAAGCAATAAAAATAACTTTCGGTAGGATTTCTTGTTTTTTTTTTTGTAATTAAAAAAAGTACGCCCTCATTTTAATTTAATTTTAATTAAATTACTTATTTACTAAATTTGATAACTTAAATTCATTACTCAAATGATTTTCGTTCAAAATTAATTATTTAGGTCAAATTGATTTATTTCTCAATTCAATTTAATGGTATCATTACTCAACTTGAATTAAAACTGGAAAGGGCAGGTAGGTTCACCGAACTTAACCAATACCAATTGTATAATATCTTTTGATTTAGTTCAGTATGTTTTCAAATACGTATCTAGAACATTTTACTACAAATTTCTCGTTTTAATTTTAGGCCAAGTGATTGGATAAATTATGCTTTATCCTTAAGTGAATACAAAAAATTGAAATTTTTACCTCTTCCAGCTCCTATAGCGTAATTTATCAAACTGACTGAAACCAAATTTTAACAAGCAGTCTGTAACAACATGTCTCGATGGGCATTACAAAAATTAACAATATTCTTATTATTTTAAGAGATTTTACTTTTATGTCTATCTAAATTTTCATTAATTAATAAGGATATCGTACTATAATGAAATACATATCTAACCGATAGACACCTAATTTTAATGAGAAGTCTGTAGCAACATATTCTTGATACATTGTAACGTGATACATGATACATGGTACACGTCGCACAGCTTCCCCCTTTCCACCCCGAAGACTGACTTAGAGTGGTAGTTTTAAAGTGATAGTGGTTAGTTAGACTGGATGACTGTGTGTAACTCATCACAGACTCCGTGGTTAGCGTAGTGGTTGCGCATCTGGCTTCGAGCCGGCGGCCTAGTGTTCAATTCCCCGGGCCGGAGTCAATTTTCACTGGCACTCACTCGTTATGCTCGTTAGGCGTAGACGTAACTTTAAAAAAATGATCATTTTTCATATTGTGCTTTAATTGAACTACTGATATAAAAAACAAAGAAAACTTTAACATAGCAAATTTGATATTTTTTCTCTCAATCCGACATGCCAAGAATTTCAATTCGAGTTATTCTCGAAGGAAAGCAGACTAAAAGAAAAGCTTCCAGCATACCAGCCTAAAAAACCAAATTTTCCCATTTTTCTTATTTTTTAACCACTGATATAAAAAAAAGAACTATGACATAGCAAATTTGATATCATTTCCATTCTATATGCCAAAAGGTTCAGTTTGAGCGTCCCCCGAAGGAAATTGGACCAAAAGGGAAGCTTTTGTAATTTAAATAGGAAGCAGATTTCTCTTAAGGTTCCAAATATTTTTATTTGCTCATGAGTGGTCACTTTATGCGGCGCGTACAAAACTTCAAGATCGTAGCTTGAATACTTGAATAGTGTTTTTTTAAAGTGAGTTCAAATTATCGAAAATTAACTATAACTTCATTTGGAAATGAAGTTCAATAAAATACCATGAAATTACTTTTTACTTCAATAATTTTTATTTTTACACGGCTCCGCATGGATACCCTCTCACGATGCAGAATAAATAATTGTGCAACTCTAAATATTTTCATGCAACTTTGGAAAAAAACCTATAAAATGTCGGCGCGTACTAATGTTCATAGAAATACACAGTAAATGATCGCGACTCGAGAACTGTCCAGATATCAAGCCATTTCGAGCGCGTATAGCACTCGGATGGATGACCATCTGCGACGTATACGACCGAGTTGTGTATTAGCTGCGTTTTAACCTCGGTTTTAACTAAAGTCGAGTAGGAGGTTTGACGGGAGGGTTTCTTCGACAAATTGCCAAACTCTTAATTTGCTAATGAAAATATTTTAAATAATTAATAAATCTTGGAAATTTGAAGAGCATAATGAAGTCATCTG
Source organism: Andricus curvator (assembly GCA_932195095.1). Classification (NCBI taxonomy): domain Eukaryota; kingdom Metazoa; phylum Arthropoda; class Insecta; order Hymenoptera; family Cynipidae; genus Andricus; species Andricus curvator. The sequence continues at coordinate 56,955 of CAKNYM010000258.1, read as the reverse complement.
AAAGATATTCTTAGTTAATCCTGTAAAAAATTCATCCTGTTCGTTGAAAAATAGCCAAATTCTGATTTTTTTTATGAAAGTTGTTTCAATAATTAATAATTCTTGTAAATTTACAAAACAACATAGAAAAGATCATCGGAAAGACAATCTTAGTTGACTCCGTAAACAAATTGTGTATATTCCTTGAAAAATACCCAAACTCTGAATATGTTTATGAAAAATATTAAAATAATGAATAATTATTGTGAATGTGCAATGTAATGTACGAAATTCTTATTTGAAATACATACGTTGCTGCTTCCGTAAAAAATTGAGCCTATTTCTTTGAAAATAGACAAACTCTGAATATGTGTAGGAATTGTGTTTAAATGATTAATAATTATTATCAATTTTCGAAGTATCGTAGGAAATAGTTCTCGAAAAGACATTCTTAGTTGCCTCCGATTTGCTGATGAAAATTGTTTAAATAATGAATAATACTTGGGAATTTACAAAGTATCACAGAAAAAAAGTTATCGGAAAGATATTCTCAGTTAATTCTGTAAAAAAATGTAGCCTATTCGTTGATAAATAACCCAACTCTGAATTTATTTACGTAAATTGTTTAAATAATTAATCATTCTTTTAAATTGACAAAGCAACATAGAATAGAGTCATCAGAAAGACATTGTTAGTTGATTCCATATACAAATTGTGTATATTCCTTGAAAAATACCCAAACTCTGAATATGTTTATGAAAACTGTTCAAATAATTAATAATTATTGTAAATGTGCAAAGTATCGTAGAAAATAGTTACTGGAAATACATTCTTTGTTGATTCTGGAAACAAATTGGGCCTATTTTTCAGAAATAGCCAAACTCTTCATTTTTTAATGAAAATTGTTTAAATAATTAATAAATCTTGTAAATTTGCAGAGCAATGTAGAAAAAAGTCATCGGAAATATATTCTTATTTAATTCTGTTAAAATTGAGCCTACTCCTTGAAAAATATACAAACTCTGAATATGTGTAGAGTCGAGTCGAGGAAGAGCAAAGTCGAGTCGAGGAAGGCGTCATAGGCGCGGGAGGCCCACTAATTTAGAAAGACTTAGATTGAGGAGGTCGGGATCGAGGGATCTTCTACACAGGTGGCAACAGTCGGCGAACGCGATTAGCAGCGAGAGCATGAATAGTGAAGGGGAGAAAACGGGGACGATAAAAGGAAAAGAGAACGGGTGGGCGAAGATGCGGAGAGGGGCAATGAAATAAAAAAAGTTAAGACAAAAAAAAGAACACCGGAGAGAGATAGGGATGAAGGGAATATGTTGGAAAAATTAGAAGCTCTTATAAAGGGATTTAGAGAGAAGACTTGCAGAAGATTGGATGAGCCTCGCGGAAGACTGAATGATATGCAGAGGCAAGGGGAGGAGGTAATAGACGAAGTAAGAAAAGTTAGACAAAAGTGGGAAGAATGGGGTGAATTATGGAAAGGAGAGAAAGAGAAGGTATGGAACAAATTGGAAAGCATAGAGAATAGGCAGACAGAGAGAATGAGGATAGGAAAAGGGATATAAAATTGCTAGAAGAGAGAGTGAGCAAACTAGAACTAAGGAATGAGCATAAGGCGAAAGAGAAAGGGAGTTTGGAAGAAGCGAGAGAGTTTGAGGGGGTTATGCATGAGCAGAATGAAAGGTGGCGCTTGAGACTGATTGAGGTTGAAAGAAGAATGGAAGGGGAAGAGAGAGCGAAGAGGAAAAAGAATATAATAGTGAAGGGTTTGAAAGTGGACAGTGAAAAGGAAGAGATTGGGAAGCTGATGAGAGACATCGGCGCACAAGTCAGAGTTGAAGGGATAAGAAAACTAGGAGGGAAGGAAGAGGGGAAATAATTGATGTTTTTAGTGAATTTAGGGAGTGAGGAGAATAAATATGAAGTTATGGACAAGAAGAAGTTATTGACAGGAAGAAATGAAAGAATCGAAGAAGATCTGACGTGGCGGGAAAGGAGAAGAAAGTGGATAATCGAGCGAAAGGCATGAACTGAGAGGAGTAAAGGTAATAGGGTAAGGATTGGGAGGAATAGGGTATGGGTAAACGGAGATATATGGATTTGGGACGATAAAGTAGAAGATCTGAGGGAGGGTAGAAAACAAGTAGTGAATCAAGGGGGCAAGAGAGAAGAAAAGGGGAATGCAAGTATCACGAGGGTTTTAAAACGACAAGAGGACTTGAATTCAAGGAAGAGAGGGGAGAAATGCAAAAAGAGCGACGTGAAAGTAGCGTTCTGGAACGTGTCAGGATTAAAAAACAAGGACAAAGGATTTTGAGGAGAATTGCAGAAGTGGGATGTGATGATGTTAGTGAGGCGTGGGTAGATGAGAAGGAGTGGAAAGGCATGAAAAGAATATTACCGAAAGCATATGAATGGAAGATGCAAGCAGCGAGAAAGGAGCATGTGAAAGGGAGAGGAATGGGTGGCATGGTATCAGGTGTAAGAAAGGAACTGGTGATGGAGGAAGAAAAAGGAGATTATATAGAAGAAAAGGACGGAACAATAGTTAGAAGAATAAAATTAGGAAAAGTTATTGTGGATGTAGTATGCGTGTACAGGAGAAGAGGGAGGATGGAGAACAATAAGGAAATGGACAGAGGAAAAATATGAGAGGTTTGTCCTAATAGGGGGGGGACATGAATGCATGGACCGGCGAACAAGGAGGAGAGGTATGGGATAGAGAAAAAGAGATGTTCATAAGAAATTCGAAGCAAAAAGAAACGGATCAGGAGAGTAGGAGGCTTCTGAACTTGTTGGGAGAGGCGGGATGGTTAATTTGTAACGGCAATACCAAGCGGGATGAAGAAGGGGGATATAAGTACGCTGGTATAGGGGACACCATCATAGATTACATTCTGGCAGAAGAAAGAATAAGGAAGTTGGTGGTTAAAATGGAAGTGGGCGATGAGATAGGCTCAGAACACTTTTCGGTGATCGCGACAATGAGATGTGGTGGCCCAAAGCGAGGTAGGGGGAAGAGAGAAGAAAAGAGGAAAAAGAAATTGAAAATGGGCATTTGGCGTGAGGAAAAGTTAAGAGAATTTAGAGAAAAAATAGAAAACGAGGAAATAGGGTGTTTGGAAGAGGAAGGAGTAGAAAGCTGCTAGAAAATCTCAAAGGAGTGATTATTAAGGTAAGGGAAGAGGTGAGACAAAGAGAAGAAGGGGGGTTTAGGAGAGGTTGGTGGTACGATGAATGCAGGGAAAGTAAAAATAGGATGAAGGAAAGTGCAAGAAAATGGAGGAAAGGGGAAATGGAAAACTCAAAAGGAGAAAGAGAGAGCACGAAAGACTGATAAATGAGAAAAGACACAGGGAGAAAGAAAGGTACATGGAAGAGGTAGAGAAAGCGGTAAAGGAAGGGAGGGAATGGGAAGTAATATACAGGGAAAGAGGAGGATGGAAAGGTATGAATGAAAAAGTAGGAATGAAAGAATGGACGAAGCACTTCAAGGGGCTGTTAGGAGGGGTGGAAAATAGGGTAAAGGGAGACGGAAGAAAAGCGGTAGAGCAAGACGAGGACAGCGAAAACGAGATTAGTAGGGAAGAGGTGAATGAGGCGATTTCTCGGTTGAAAAGAAATAAGGCAACAGGGGAAGATGGCTTGGAGAATGATGCACTGAAATATGGGGGATTGGGAGTGAGAGAAGAGATGTGGAAGATATGCAATAAGGTATGGAAAGGAGAAGGGTGGCCGGAGGAATGGAAGAAGACTGTTAGTATCGTTGATTAAGAAAGGAGAGGGCAAAAGGGTAGAGTAATATAGAGGGATCACACTCATGTCGGTGGGATATAAAATTTATGTAGAAGTGCTTAGAAGGAGGTTAGAAAGACAAGTAGAAGAAAAGGGAAGTATACCACACAATCAAACGGGTTTTATAAAAGGGATGGGGACCATAGATAACATCTACGTGCTCAAATATCTAGTCAATAGGAACCTAGGGCGAAAGAAAGGGAAACTAGTCGCAGCATTTCACTTAGTTAACAGGAGGGTGTTATGGGCAGCCATGAAAGAGAAAGGAGTAAACGAAGGATTAATAGAGAGGATAAAAGAAATATTTGTGGAAACTAAAATAAGGGTGAAGATAGAAGACAAGAAAGGAGAAGAATTCTGGACAGGAAGGGGCCTTTGAGCCCACTTCTGTTTAGTATTCTTCTGGCAGATTTAGAAGAGAAGTTGGAGAGAAAAGGGAAAGGGGAAACAACATTAGGAGCAGGCCAAATTTACTCACTAGCATATGCAGATGATGTAATGCTAATAGCGGATGATGAAAGAATGAATCTGTTGATGAGAGTGTTCGAAGACTATGTGAGAGAAAAGGGGGTTAACAGTGAATGTGAACAAGACTAAGATGATGTGTTTCAGAAATAAAAGGGGAAGATTAGAGTATGAATGGAAGATAAATAGCGTGGTGGTGGAGTTGGTGGATGAGTTTTGCTACCTAGGATTTTGGTTCGAGAAGATAGGAGGAAGTGATATACAGGTGAGAAAGAGATTATAATGCGCGAGTAAAGTAATGGCACAAGTATGAGGCATAGGAAAAAGAAGTTTCAAGGACGACTGGAAGATGAGAGTGTGGATGTTTGATGTGTTGGTATGGTCAGTGTTAAGCTATGGAGTGGAAATTTGGGGATGGAAGGAAAATAAGAGAGTTGAAAGTTTGCATGAGAGATTTTTGAGATGGGTTAAGGGAGTGAGTCGGAGCTGCCCAGGTTATATGCTGAGGGAAGAAATAGGACGAGAAAAAATGGGGGTGAGGCAAGTGAGAAGAGCCCGGAGCTTCAAAGAGAAACTAAGAAGGGGAGAGGGAAGCAAAATTGCACAAGCGTGTGCCTGGGAGGTTATGGATAAAGAGAGGAGGGGCAACGTGGGGCGTTCAAAATGGGAGGATGAGAGATATGTAATGAGGTTTGAATGGGGTATGCAAGTTAGGGGTAGAGAGTGGGTGGAAATAGAGGAAGAGATTAAGGCAAGGCAAGGGGAGGAAAGAATGGAAAAAATCGCTGATTCAAGGTATAACAGCTAGTACAGAATGGTGAAGAGGCAGGGGGAACCAGAGTACCTGTACAAGATCAAAAAGGAGAGCAAATGGAATAGAGTTGTGAGATTCCTAATGGGAGGAGGTGTAAGAAGCATGTAGGTATTGGATGACTGAATTGAAGAAGAGAATGTGTGTCGAGTATGTAAGTATGAGCAGGAAACATGGTTGCATGTTTTAGAGAGGTGTACAGGTGACGAAGAGGGAGGGGAGAGCATAGAAGAGAGAGTGAAATGGATTCTAAATGAAAATGGCCCGGGGGGGGGGCCAATGGATGAAGAAGCTGGAAGAGTTGAGAGAGAGAGAGCTGGTTGCACAGGATAGGAAAAAAATAACTCCTAAAGAAGGAGAGTTACGAAGTAGTGTTGCGGATTAGAGTCCAATTATGAGATTGATAGTGGTAAGAGGAAATGGAAGCCCAGGGCAAAGATGCAAGCGTTTAGAAATAAGAATAATAATTTAAGACAATATGTAGCAAATAGTTAATAAGATAGTATAAGGCTTGTTTCTAAGAATATATGTAATGTTTATGTAAAGACTCTCAAACCCGTAAAAGGAAGAGAGTATAAACAAATAAAGAAGAATAATTATTGTATATTTGCAAAATATCGTAGAAAAGACTTATTGGTAATACATTCTTTCTTGATTCCCTAAACTAATTGATCCTATTCGTTGACAAATGACAGAGCTCCTAATTTGTTTATGAAAATTGTTTAATTAATAATTCTTGAAAATTTGCAAAGCATCATACAAAAAAGTAATTGGAAAGATATTCTTAGCTAATTCTGTACAAAAATGTAGCATATTTGTTAAAAAATAGCCAAACTCTACTTATTTGTTAAAAAATAGCCAAGCTTTAAATTGGTATGTGAAAATTGTTTAAATTATTATTAATTCTTGTAAATTTACAAAGCAACATAGAAAAGAGTCATCAGAAAGACATTCTTAGTTGATTCCGTAAACAAATTGAGCTTATTCGTTCATGGAAATTGTTTAAATAATTAATCATTCTTGTGAATTTACATAAGCAGCATAGAAAATGGTCATCAGAAAGACTTTTCTTAGCATAATATAAAAGAGTAATCGGAAAGATATTCTTAGTTGACGCCGTAAACAAATTGTGCCTATTCCTTGGAAAATACCCAAACTCTGAATATGTTTATGAAAACTGTTTAAATAATTAATAATTATTGTAAATGTGCAAAGTATCGTAGAAGAGAGTTATTGGAAATACATTATTGGTGATTCCGTAAACAAATGGAGCTTACTCGATGAAAAATGGCCTAAATGTTAATTTGTTGAAATAACTGATAATTCTTGTAAATTTGCAAAGCTTCATAGAAAAGAGTCATCGGAAAGATATTCTTAGTTAATTCTGTGAAAGAAATTGAGCATACTCGTTGAAAAATAGCCAAACTCTGAATTTGTTTCTGCAAATTGTTTAAATTATTAATAATTATTGTGAATTTACGAAGCAACATAGAAAAGTGTCATCAGAAAGACATTCGTAGTTGACTTTGAAAACAAACTGTACCTATTCCTTGAAAAATAGCCAAACTCTGAATTTTTTTATGAAAATTGTTAAAATAATTAATAATTATTATATACTTGCAAAGTATCGTAGAAAAAGTTCATTGAAAAAAGGCCAAGGTCTTAATTTGTTTAGGAAAATTATTTAAAAAATTAATAATTCTTAGAAATTTGCAAAGCATCATAAAAAAAGTCATCGGAAAGATATTCTTAGTTAACTCTGTGAGAAAATTTAGCCTATTTGGTGAAAAATACAAAAAACTCTATTCGTGGAAAAATGGCCAAACTCTGAATTTGTTTATGAAAATTGTTTAAATAATTAATAATTCTTCGGAATGTACCGCAAGCATAGAAAAAAGTCACGGGAAAGATATTTTTAGGTGAATCCGTTTTCTTTAAAGATAAATGAGCCAAGGATGAACACATTTTTTTAATTTTCTAAACTTCTTTAAATTACAAAAATAATTCAAATTTTAATGTTTTCTAATAAAAATAGCACAGATGAATTCATATTTTCAATTGTTTAAGATTGCAATAATAGTTACAATTAGAAGGACGTTATATTCTTTGAAAATGTAACTGAAAGTGAAATAAAATAAAATTATAAACTTTCAGAATTTTTTATTGTTAGTTGAAATTAGAAGGATGTGATTGTCTTTGAAAATGTAAATGAAAGTAAAATAAAACAAATTTCTAAATATTCATAATTTGTATTGTTTATTATTCTAATAAAATTGTAATTTTGTCTTTAAAAATAATTAGCCTTGAATGAAATCATATTTTCAATTGCGTAATATTTAAAAAATAGTTTAAATTTGAAAGAAGTCACAGTCATCGAAAATGTAACTAAAATAAAAATAAAATGAATTTCTAAATATTCATAAATTTGAGGCTATATAATTTTTAAACAAAATTAATAAATGAGCCAAAATATTGATTAAAATTGTAATTTTTCTTTAAACATAATTAGCCCAGGATGAAATCATTTTGAATTGCTTAAGATTTCAAAAATAGTTTAACTTTCAAAAAAGTCATAGACGTCGAAAGTGTAACTAAAATAAAAATAAAATGAATTGCTAAATATTCATAATTTTCCAAAATTTATAATTATAATGAAAAAAGTTTTAACTTGTAGTTGAAATTGTGATTTTTTTTTTAATTTGCTTGAAAGCAACCTGAATTTAAAAAAAATTGAAAAAGAAACACAGAATGAATTCACCAAAATGTTTTAATATTACATCACAGTAAAAATTAGGGAAAAATATATTGCATGTGAAAAATTATTTTAGAAAATCTTAAAAAAGCACAATATCATTTTATTGAAGAGATTATTAAAGTACTGGAAGCAATTAACAAAGAGAAAAAAGACCGAAATTAATGAAAATAAAAGTTTTTACCATTATTAAAATTTGTACTAGGTACATTTTTATATTTTGGAATTCCTCATAAAAAATAAAGTGAAAAATAATAATAAAAATTTGTTGTAAAGTTAATAATTATTGATTAATTAACAATTAAAGATTAACCAATCAGAAGCACGCTTTAGATGGACGAAGGTGCATGTGTCATTGACGAGAGTGTGTGCGCAAAAAAGCTGAGGCAGTCTAATTTCAAATTTTGCAGGAGGTTGTGAATCTCAATGGTGCATTTTCATACGGCAACTGAGCGACAAGAGATATTAAATCGTAGAAAATATATTTTCCTTTAGAATACTTGTTGAATTATTTTAACTTCCTTCGATTATTTTGAATTCTATAGAATTCTTGAAATCTTTACTACACACCATGAATCATTTTGAATTTCTCTAAGTTTTTTGCATTCTCTGAATTCTCCTGAATTTTCTGAATTCTTCTGAATTCTCCGAATTCTTATCCATTTCAATTTTCTTAATTCGTTTGTATTCTCTGTTGTAGTTCTTTAAAAATTCTTTAAATTATTTTGAATTCTGTGAATTCATTTGAACTCTGTGAATTCTTTTGAACTCTGTGAATTCTCTTGTGTTCTGTGAATTCTTCTGAATTTTCTAAATTCATCACAAACAATTAAATTACCTTCAATTCTTTGATTTTCTTACTTTAATTATAATTCAATTGTAATGAGCTAATTAATCGTACCTCACTGGTACACGCATGTACGAAAAATTTCCAACTTACTTTTCCCCGGCGTGCAGTTTTAACTATGCACACACCTCCAAAGAATATTTTTTAACAACATCCTTACTGATATGTTTTATTTTACTTTAAAAAGTTTTCACTAATTAGCAAACCTAATCAAAACCGTCGTCAAATGTAGCCGACCTGGATGAAAATTCTATCAGAAAAAAAGTATCTTGGCAATTTTTGATACAATTTCTGATACGAAAAATAAAAAAATATGATTTATACATACTTAATCGAAAAAGTACGGCAGACAAACAAATTTTGAAACTTTCATTTTAATCCCGTGATCGAGTTTGGTACTTGATTTCCCGTGATAATAACGAGTTTATTAATTTTAAAAAACTTAGCTATTTTTTAAAAGCCCTTGATTGTTAAACGTCCTTCGTTCTCCCTTCGTTCCTTCTTTGATCAAAAAACTATCTAAAAAATCTTTAAAGCATCTAGTCCAATCATGCCACCAGAAGTCATGCATTATTTGCAGAAAGCGAGGAGAAGTTTCATTAATTTGCAGCCTTGCTGACTTTTAGCCTTTTTTTCAATGATAAGAGTATGTCGTCAAAGTAAAAACTTATCTATTTCCTTCTCTTTGTTATGTACCCTGCCTTAATACTCCCTATATAATCTTTATATATGTAGAATAATCAATACAATGTACACTTGTCATTGCGCATGTACCACTTGTAGCTTGTATGACTAGTAGAAGGTTCTGGAAGCCCTAATCGATACGCTACCACCCCCTTTGGGTCGGTCTTTCAGTTAGTGAGTCAGTCTCTTACAACCCGTCTTGTATATCACGAGTCTTGTACAACCCTTTTGTCACAACTTTTGAGTAATCTTCGACTAATAAATATATATTATTCAATAAGTATCAAGTACTTATTTGGCGATCCTGTGACCCATAACATTTTTGGCGATCCTGCCAGGATCGGCTTTCGAATCCTCGTATTCTACGGAATCGACAAAAGGAGGATATCACATAAAAGTCCGATCATCGTGAAACGAACTTTAAAGAAAAAAGATTTCTACGGAAATCCGAAAGAAGAAAAGATTTCTACGGAAATCCAAGAAGACAAAAGGGAACTAAACAAAAAAAAAAGACGAGGAGAGTTCCACGGAACTCGAGAAGACTCCGGATCTACCTACGGGCGACCCGAAAACCGAAAAAAAGTAAGATATTAAAAACTCAAAAAGAAGAAAGAAATTTTGAAAAAGAAAAGTATTATTTATTTGTTGGTAGTGTATGAACCAAGTAGGGCACTATACTACGGAAAACAATTGAATAAGAAAT
>CAKNYM010000258.1:0-41907 GCA_932195095.1 Andricus curvator | reverse complement strand
TCAATAAGTATCAAGTACTTATTTGGCGATCCTGTGACCCATAACATCTTATTAAAAAAAACTTCTCAAAAAACTTTAAAAATATAAATTTCAAAACTGCGACTGGAAGTGATGCATTATTTTCTAAAAGCGAGGCGTAAGTTTCGATAATTCGCAAATCTACTTTGGCCTTTTTTAAATAATAAATAAGAGTTTGTTGTCAAATCAAAACCTTGTCTGTTTGAATTCCTTATCGAAAAACTACCCAAAAAACTTTTAAAACATAAATTTCAATCATGCAGGAGGAAGTGATGCATTATTATTTACACAAAGCGATTAGAAGTTTCAAAAATTGGTAACTTTACTCATTTTTGTCCTCTTTTTAAGAATAGATAAGAGTTTGACGTAAAATTAGAAACTTCTCTTCTGTTGTCTTCCCCGATTCGAAAAGAACCTAAACAAGTTTCAAAATATTAATTCCAATCTTGCCACAAGAAGCAATGCATTATTTTCGGAAAATCATGAGGCGTGTAAATAATTTCCAGCTTCGGTGGCATTTGGTATATTTTCAAAAATATATACGTTTTTTTCGTCAAAATGAGACCTTGTCTGGTGTCAAGACGAGAACCTATCTAGTGTCTTCCCTATTTGAAAAACTACACAAAAAGTCTTGAAACATCAATTCCAATCATGTCACCGGAAGCAACTGGAAGTGATGCATTACTTTTAGAAAGCGAGGAGAAGTTTAAATAATGCCTTCCTTTGATAACATTTGGCCTATTTAAAAAAAAATTTAATTAATTAAATTAAAATTGGTAAGAGTTTGTCGACAAAATAAGACCTTATCTTTTTAAAATTAAATTTATTCAGAAAAAAGATCTTCTTTCGCTCCAGAGGGATTCGAACGCCAGGTTAACTGATAGCCGGTCAGGTGCTCTACCACTAAGCTACTGGAGAGATCAGAAGAAGAATCCTTTTTCTGAATACGCTTTCTTTTGCAAGATGTTATTTTTTTTTAATACAAGTCAATTTTACTAGGAATCTATATAATCATCGGAGATGAGAACGATCAACCAGAAGAGAAATCTATACACACACCGTGAAAATAGAAATCTACAATATCGATCAAAGAAATCTCCTCTAACACAGAAAATGTTTAACGTCTTTCCAGACTAGATGGAGCTATAAATTAAAATTTTTTTAAATTAAATTTATTCAGGAAAAATATCTTCTGCTTTCGCTCCGCTGGGATTCGAACGCCAGGTCAACTGATTGCCGGTCAGGTGCTCTACCTGGCGTTCGAATCCCAGGGGAGCGAAAGGAGAAGATCTTTTTTCTGCATAAATTTAATTTAAAAAACGGTGTGTGCAAAGATTTCTCTTCTGATTGATCGTTACCATCTCCGATGATAATACAGTTTCCTAGTAAAAAAGACCTTATCTTTTGTCTTCTCTGGTTAAAAAACAACCCAAAACATTTTTAAAGCATTTTGCATATTTTTAAAAATAGGTAAGAGCTTGTCGTCAAGATAAGACCTTGTCTCTTGTCTTTTCTAATCGAGAAACTACCGAAAAAACGTTTAGAACCTAAATTTCAATTAAGCAACTCAATGTAATGCATTATTTCCTGAAAATAATGGAAAGTTTTAATAATTCCCAAGTTTACTGAAACTTGGCCTCTTTTTTAATCGTGATAAGAGCTCGTCGTCAATACGAGAACCTATCTATTGTCTTCCTTGTTCAAAAAACTACGCAAAAAAGTTGTAAAGCATCAATTCCAATCATGTCACCGGAAGCAACGCATTATTTTCTGAAAATCACGAGAATTGTAAATAATTTCAAACTTCGGTGGCATATGGCCTATTTTTAAAAATAGGTGAAAGTTTTTCGCCAAAATAAGACCTTTTCCGTTGTCTTCTATGATGGAGAAAAAAAAATTTGAACTTAAATTTCAATCACGCGACTAAAAGTAATGCATTATTTCCTGAAGACAATGAGAAGTTAAAATAATTTGCAATTTTGCCGACTTTTGATCTCTTTTCAAACATGAATAAAAGTTTTTCGTTAGAATAAGCTCTATCGAAAATTCAGACGTTGTAAACTACGTCGGATACTACGTGGGAAACTACGTCGGAACATACGACAGAACCTACGTCTGAAACTACGTCGGAACCTACGTCGTTTACTATCCCAATTTCCGACGTAGGTTCCGCCGTAGGTTCCGACATAGTTTCCGACGTAGTTTCCGACGTAGTTTCCCACGTAGTATCCGACGTAGTCCGCGACGTCGGCATTTTCAATAGGGAGACTCTGTCGATTGCCTTTTCTGTTCGAAAAGCTACCTAAAAACATTTTAAAACATCAATGACGATCACGCCACTTGAGGCAATGCATTATTTTTTGAAAATTATGAGAATTGTAAATAATTTCCAACTTCGCTGGCATTTGGCATATTTTTCAAAATAGGTAAAAGTTTTTCTTCAAAATAACACCTTTTCCGTTTTATTTTATTTCCCAACTTTTATGATTTTTGGCATCTTTTAAAAAATGGATAAGTGTTTGTCGTCAAAATAAGACCTTTTCTGTTGTCTGCCCTGATCAAAAAACGACCGAAAAAAGTTTTAAAACATCAATTTCAATCATTTCACTGGTGGCAATGCATTATTTTCTGCAAATCATGAGAAATGTAAATGATTTCCCAGTTCGGTGGCCTATTTTCAAAAGTATGTAAGAGTTTTTCGTCAGAATCAGACCTTTTTCATTATCTTCCCTGATAGAAAAAACTATTGAAGTGTCATCAAAATGAGACCTTGTTTGTTCTCTTCTCTTCTCCAAAAACTACCGAAAATTTTTTTTAAACATTTATTCCAATTATGTCACCTGAAAACACGCATTATTTTCAGAAAATCATGAATTTTAATTCTACAGCATTCAAAATATTCGAAGGAAGTTAAAATAATGTAACGTGTATTCTAAAGGTTTCGAGACGATTAAAAATATCTAAAAAATATGAAGGAGTTTAAACTAACTCAAGGTGTATTCTAATGATTTCAAGATAATTAAAAAACATTAATAAAAATTCAGTGATATTGTGACAATTCAACAAATTAATTAGAACATTTTAAAGAGCTCAGAAAATTTCAGAAGAATTAATAGAATTCATAAGAATCGAGAGAATTCAGAAAAAAACAGAGAATTCGAAAAATTCAGGGAATTCAGTAGAATTTAAAGAATTCAGAAAATTCGCAAGAATTCCGAGAATTCAGGAGAATTGAGAGAATACAAAAGACTTCACAGAAAAAAATTATCCGTAAGAAAGTCACGAACTTGTAGCTAGGTCTCGGATACGAGATAAAAAAATGAAACATTATATCCTTATTTCTATGAGAAACGTATGGATAAATTTCGAAGTTTTTTACGAACAGTTCGAATTTCCTACGAACAGTTCCTGCAAATTTCAGACTGAAATATAAACAGGAAAAATTTTATTTGTCGATTTAATTTATATTAATTTATAAATTCGCAATTCAGAATTCTCACCAGTTTCTAAATATAAACCACGAGTGCGTAAACACGCGCAGCCATCGAGGGTATACAAAATAGGTATTATAAAACTTCTAGCCACTCATTCGACAAATTCAAAACACACATACGAGCGCAAACACGCACCGCGCGTTTGGGCGAGCGTGTGTGCGGGCCACGTACAGGCGAACCTTCTTTCCAGTTCCCAGATTTGTCGGGCAAGCTCGTGAATGCTCTGGGAATCTTTTCCTAATCACTCGTAATGTTTTTGTTATTATTCACGTAAAAAATGTGCTGAACCGTTTTAGAATTTTCACATCGAGTTCATCAATTTTTTCTCAAAGTTCGCAGATTATTTACGAAAATATATCAATATCTGATGAATTTTTCTCATATCCGAGACCTAGCTACTAGTTCGTGACTTTTCTGCGGATAAACTATTTCAGTGTTGGAGTCATTCAAAATAATTCATGATCTGTAGTACAGATTTGAAGAAAATGATAAAAAAACTTTAAAAGAATTCAAAGGAGTACAAGTGAATTCTAATAATTCGTTTGAATGCTACAGAATTCAAAATACTCGAAGAAAGTTAAACTAATTCAGCGTGTGATTTTGCACCAATGACATTCACAACCTCCTGCAAATTTTAAATTACTCAACCTCAACTTTTTTGCGCACACACTCTCGTCAGTGACACATGCACTGTCGTTCATCTAAAGTGTGCTTCTGATTGGGTAATCTTTATTTGTTAATTACTCATTTATTATTAATTTTACAACAAAGTAGTATCATTATTTTTGACTTCATTTTTTGTGAGAAATTTAAAAATATACAAATGTATCTTGAGTAGTGGGACACCCTGTATTGTGCATATATTTTCTCATAAAAATGAATTCGTTTAAAATGTTCAAATGGTTTTGATTTTAATATTATAGTTCAGATAGAAAAGTTGTGCTTATTATTAAAAACGTTATAGCTGCATGTATGTATGTTTTTATGTAAGCTAAAAAATAGACAAACTCTGAATTTCTTTATGAAAGTTGTTTAAATAATTAATAATTATTGTAAATTTACAAAGTAGTATAGAAAATAGTAATCGGAAAGGCATTCTAAGTTGATTCCGTATTTGTGGGTGATTCGAAACCAATCTATTTAGATTATTACATCTTCACAAATAGGAAAAAGAAACAATCCAAAAAAAATTTTAAATTTCTAAAATTGCTAATATTTAGTGCATCCTTCTTACAAACATTTTTAAATAAAAAGATTTCTTTCAAGAAATTGAGGTAAAAATTATTTAGACTCAATTAAAAGAAATCAGAAAATATTCATAAACAAACCCTGCAGATTGGAAACGAATCATTTGCTTAGTGTCTCTATTTACAAATTTTTAAATTAAGATCGATCAGAAATATATTTCATCATGAATAATTTTATGCAAAATGAGCATGGAAAAGATTCAGAATCAAAAAACAGACTTCTAAAATACCTCACTTTTCGGCTCATTAGAGACAAAAATAACCAAATGAAAAAAAGAAGGAGAAAAGGAGAAAAAGTCAACCTAAACCAACCTCTCACTTTTTCCTTTATCCGTCTTTTTTATACTGCCAGGGAACCAACATGTTTCGGGGCCAATTTAGACCCCCTTATCAGGGATTATTTATAGGAAACTACAAGGTATGATAAATATATTCTTATGCTAATTGAAAAAATCAAAACATAATACCTGCGAATAACAATAATATCTATACGTATACACTCACATACAAATATACACACAACACATATCCCTTTTTTAAAAAGATTACTTAATCTAATTTTGCATTCATTAGTGAAAAATTGACAAAGATATAAAAATTATTATTTATAATAAGATTGACAGAGTACTAAAAATTCAAAAAATGATTTAAAATTACAACAACAACAAAAAAATAAGAAAAATGGTAATCAATTAACTTCCTGTGTATGATGTATGTAAGTGTTGTGATCCAATTCTTATTCACATATTACATCCCGAACACTAATTGAAATGATATTGAAAGAACACAGTCGCGAAAAATTGTGGAAATTTTGTTTTAATTTAGATTCAAAAAGAATAATTATTTTAAACGAAACTATCACTGACAAAAATTAAGTGGTGAAGTATTCAAAGTACCGAGGCAAACTAACCTTCTTTTTTAACTCTAAAACTCTCAAGGCATGCCAGATTTTAGAAATCGTTCCATCCCACTTTTTAGAGCGAAAGAGAGAGAGAGAGAGAAGAGAGAAAAGACCCTTTTTATTTATATAGCTTTTCGTTTGCCAGGACAAGTGACATAATTTTCAACGAACCTCTCGAACTAACCCAAAACATCATAAAACGCACATGTTACAAAAAATTTTTACAGATCTAAGAAAAAACACAAAATATAAGAAATCGGTCCAAAAACCATTATCATTTATTCAGAAATGAATACAAAAATATGATATAAAAAATGATCTGAAAATAAAAGACATAAGTGGGACTTGCATGTTGGTGGCGGAAGTGAGAACATGTTTAGAGACAGGTGTGGAGAGAATTTTACGGAGTTTGCGTGGAAGATGTGAGTGGAGTGTGAGGGTGGAAGCCGAGGAGGTGAGTAGAGTTGTGTGGCGTCAATTGGGGAGATAAAAAGTGAGTTTCAGCGTGGGTGTAAGGTAGGATGCAATTGGATAGGGAAAGTGAGGTTAGGTTGACAAGTAATCGGGGGAGTTCGTGGTCAGGAGTCTTGGGCTTTCGAGGGGTCAAGGGTGGTTCTCACAGAGTTAGGGGAAGCTAAGGGAGAAAAAGGGGTGTGTGTAGGGACTGTGAGGAATTGAAGAAAAAAAAGGGGGGAAAAAGGAAAATTTGGCGGCGAAAGACGACAACATTCTGCAGAGAAATCTGTCGGTTGCGGAAGGTAGTGCATGGAGAGGTCCCAGTTACCGGCGGCAGAGCGGGAGGTGGGCAGCGAGAGTACTGGCAGTGCTGGTAGTGAAACTGACGGGGAGGGAATTTTCCACAAGCCACGACGGCCAACAGCGCGTCGCCCGGTGTCGAGCGGTGCGTCGGGGAGAGGGAGAAATCGGAACGGTAGCAGCGAAGGAAGCGAGAAGGTAAGGGAGAGAGCGTCGAGCGCAAGTGACGGGGAGGATCTCTTGAAAAGGAAGAGAGACAGCCAAGAGAGTCCGGAGAAAAGCGAGGTCGAGAGCCCGTTTAAAAAAAAGCGGGATAACACCTAGGTTACCCCCCCCCCCCAATGGAGGGGGTGTTGGAAAAGGAGGCTCTCGGGATGTTGTTAGGCGAGATCAGGGGGCTGAGGGAGGACGTAAGGGGGACCAAGAAGCAGATGGAAGGCATGAGGGAGGACTTGAGAATCAGAGATGAGAAATGGGAAAAGGAGGTGAAAGAGCTGAGAGAGAGATAGTAGATGGGTTAGAGAGGGAAAGAAAAGAAAAAGAAGTTAAAATAAAACAGATGAAAGAGGAGATTAGGGTGTGGAAGGAAAGGACGGAAAAAAGGCTTGAGAAGGTGGAGGGCAGGGCGGAAATGGAAATAGGAGACGGGGGTAGCGGGGGCGAGATTAAAGGTATTCGGGAGAGGGTAGGGAATATGATAGAAGAGAAAGTGGGAGAGCGTAGGAATGAAAAGGAGGAGAGGGCGGATAGGGAAAGGATAAGGGCAATGGAGTTGAGAATGGAGAGAAAGGAGAAGGCAGACAGGAGAAATAATATTGTGATAAGAGGGTTGAAGATGAAGAGCGGGGAAGAAAGGAAGGGCGTGGAAGCGCTGCTACAGAGCATAGGGTGGAATAAAGGCAGGGTAGGGAAAGTTAAGTTGGAGGGGAGAAAGGAGAAAGAAGTGGCGGTTGTGGAGTTGGAGAGCTGGGAAGAAAAGTTGGCTGTAATGCGAAATAAAAATAGGATGAAGGATAAGAAAGTTTTCATCGATCACGATTTGACGAGAAAGGAAAGGGATGTACAGAGAATGCTGTACGACAGGGCTAGGAGGGAGAGGAGTGAAGGGAGATCGGCGAAGGTAGGATATCGGAAAATAAAAATAGACGAGAAAATGTGGGTGTGGGACGAGGAGAAACAGGTATTGAAGGAAGTGCAGGGGGATTTGTTTCGTAGGATGTAGGGGGGTGGGGGTAATGCAGGGTAAAGGAGTTGTGAAGGTGCTTTAATGGAACGTAGCAGGGGTAAAGAAGAAGGATGAGGAGTTCTGGAGGTATATCCAGGAATTTGATTTGGTAGGACTGGTAGAGACGTGGCTAGAAAGAAAGGAATGGGATAGAATAGAGCCAAAGCTGCCAAGGGGGTATAGGTGGAGACTCCTGGAGGCGGTCACAGTGAAGAAGAAAGGAAGGGCTAGTGGGGAAATTATAACGAAGGTTAGAGGTGGATTAGAGGAAGAAGCTCACGGAGAGGAAGAGGGGGAGGGAGTGCAAATGAGGAAAGTAAAGATAGGAGGGATAACGTGTACGTTTGTGACAGTGTACAATAAGGATGGGATGGAAAGAATTAAAGAAAGGGTGGAAGACCTGTCAGATGAAAGAGAGGAGGGTATGGTGGTACTGGATGGGGACTTTAACGCGAGGATGGGGAGGGAAGGGGGCCTTTACAGGGAAGGGGAGAGCTTCGAAAGGAATTCGAAGGATAGGTTAATAAATAAGGAGGGGGAGATTCTAAAGGACTGGATGGAGGATAGAGGCTGGGCGGTGGCAAATGATATGGCAACTGGGGACGAAAAGGGATAATACACATATGTAGGTAAGGTGGAGATATCGGTGATAGACTATGTAGTCATGAATATGCAAGGGTGGGAGGAGATGGAGAGATTCGCAGTAGAAGGGAGGGTAGAATCAGACCATCAGCCATTAGGGTTGTGGATAAGGGGTGAGAGCGGCGGAAGGCAAGGTGGGGAAGAAGTGGCGGAGGAGGAAAGGGTTAGCTGGACGAGGGAGGCGATAGAGAAGTATAAGGAGCAGTTAGGGAAGGTACGCTTCGAAGGGGAGACGGTGGAAGAGATATAGGAGGATTTAAAAGAGAAAGTGAAAGGGTGCGTGCAAAAGAAGGTATTTAAAAAGAAGAAGAAAGGAATGGTGAAGCCGTGGTGAGATAGGGAATGTGAAATGATGAAAAGGAAGGTGAAGAGGAAGTATAAGAAGTGGAAAGACGGTACTGCGAAAAGGGAGGAGTACGTAGAAATGAGGAAGGGGTTTAGATTGATTTTTAAGAAGAAAGAACAGGAAAAGGAGAAAGAGCTGGAGGAGGAGTTAGGAAATGTTAAGACAGAGGGGGACCTCTGGAAGATAATAAATAGGTTTAGGAAGCGTAGATTAGGGATAAGCGAGAAGATAGGGAGTGAGGAGTGGAGGGAGTTTTTTAAAGAATTATTTCAGGGTTCAGATTCAAGGAAGAGAGATGATGGGAGTAGAAGAACGGGGGAGGCAGAGATGGAGGAGTTGAATGACGAGGAGATAGAGAAACAGATAAGGAAGTTGAGAAGGTCAAAATCAGCAGGGCTGGATGGGGTAGAGAACGAAGCATGGCTGTTTAGTACACAAGAGGTTAGGGAGAGGCCGAAGGAGGTAGTGAAGAAAGTATGGAGGGGGGAGGGATTCCCACGCGGGAGGAGAGAACGGTTAATAGTGCCTCTGTATAAGAAAGGAGATAGGGATAGGTAGGAAAATTATAGAGTGATTACGCTAATGAATGCGACGTATAAAGTATACGCGATGGTGGTGGCGGAGAGGCTGCGGAAGGATGTCGAGGGGAATGGAATATTGCCGGAGACGCAGGCGGGCTTTGGGGCAGGTAGGAGTACTATCGACAATATCTACGTTCTGCAGCACGTGGTGGATAGAGAATTAGCGAAGAAGGGGTCGAGAGTGTACGCGTTTTTTGTGGATCTGAAAGGCGTGTTCCCGTCGGTGGATAGGGGCAGGTTTTGGGAGGCTTGATTCATACAGATAATATGATGATAGGGGAGTGGAGAGAGGCCTGATCGAGAGGGTAAGGGAGATATATGAAGAGACCAAAGATAAGGTAAGAGGAGGACAGGGGATTTCGGAGGGATTCTGGATGGATAGGGGGTTAAGACAAGGGTGTCCGCTTAACCCAACGCATTTTGCGATTTTAATTGCGGATATGGAAAGTAAGCTGGAGGCCGGAGTGGTAGGAGGAGCTAGGATAGGAGGGGTTAGAATTTGGTCGCTAGCGTATGCATATGACATAGTGTTGTTGGCAAAATGCGCGGAAGCCTTAAAGGAAATGATGAAAAGGTTGAGAAGATACCTGGATAAGAACAGGTTAGAAATGAACGCGGAAAAGTCCAAGGTTATGGTTTTCAGAAAAGGAGGTGGAAGGGATAAGGAAGAGGAGTGGAAGTGGAAGGGAAAGGCGGTGCAGGCGGTGAAAGTGTTTGTGTACCTGGGCTTCTTGTTTCGGAGGAATGGCGGAGTGGATGATCACATAAAAGAGTTAGTGAGGAGGGCAAATGTGGTGATGAGGCAGGTGTGGGGGTTGGGAAAGAAGTTATTCGCAGATGATTTTGGAAGGAGAATGAAATTGTTTGACTCACTAGTGATGAGTGTGCTATTGTATGGAGTAGAGGTGTGGGGGTTGAAGGAAAGAGAAGAGGTAAATAGGATACAGGAGAGGTATGTAAAGTGGACACTGGGGCTGGCAAGGAACACGCCTAATTATATTGTCAGGAGGGAGACGGGGAGAACGAGTGTAGGGATTCTAGCGAATGGACTGCAGATGGATGAAGTGAGAAGGATGCATGAGGAAGGAAGGGAGGTATATGAGTTGGTTAAGAAAAACAGCATGGAGAGAGAGAAGACAGCAGGGGAAGAGAGAATAAGAGAGACAAGGTTTAATGGGAACTATGTGTGGATTATGCAAAGGGCGAGAGCGCAATATTTGTGTGAGAAAGGAGAGAAAGGAAGTCAGGAGCTTATAGCGAGGATGAGATGTGGGTGCATGGAGGGTTTCAATAGGTTCTGGCTCGCTAGGGAGAAGAGGATGTGTGAACTATGTGGGAAGGGGAAGGCAAGAGTGGAGCACTGGTTGGAGGAGTGCGTAGAGGTGGAAAGGAGTGGGATAGGCATGGAGGTATTGATGCATGAAAGGGGGCACAAAAGGGCAGTAGCATGGGTGAAGGGAGTCTTGGGTAAGATGAAGAAGAAGAGAAGGAAGGAGGAAGAGGAATGGAGAAGGAAAGATTGTAAATAGAGGAGGAAGTAAATATAAGTAAATGTAAATATTGTAAATAGTAGATAAGTATTAGGTATTAGCCGCGGAGGCAGAGTTTGGTAATGCGAGGCAAAGCAAGAAAGTATGGACATGCGTGCGAGGCGAGGCGAAGCGAGGAAGGCAATGCGATAAGAGCGAGCGGTGTTAGAGATAAGGCGTGGAAGATTGTTAGTTTTAAGGGTTAGTTTTAAGAAAATTCTGTTAAAAAAATGGAAGTGTAAGCAAGTCAATTTTTTAAGGCCAGCAGGCTAAAAAATAAACGTTTATCTATCTAAAACACATAAGTAAAAAATTTTTTAAGCAGAAAATTCAGCATAAGATTATTACAAAAATACTCATTGGTACATAAGAACAAGTATGCACATATTTTATATATATGGCATCTTCCTCCGAAAACCTGTGGTTATAGGCAACGAGGTTATCACGACTGATTTTTCATAAGTGTCTGTGTTGTTTTTAAATTGGTACAGTATGTACATCCCATTGGCAACAAATTGAACCTATTTTTTGAAAAATGGCCAAACTCTTAATTTGTTTATGAAAATTGTTTGAATAATTAACGAATATTGGAAATTTGCAAAGTATAATATCAAACAGTCACCGGAAAAGCTTTCTTAGTTGATTCCGTTAAAAAAAATTAAGCCTTTTCGTTGAAAAATAACCAAACTCTGAATTTCCTTACAAAAATTGTTTAAATAAATAAATCACAGTTCTTTGGAATTTGTAAAGTACTATAGAAAAGAGTCATCGCAAATACATTCTCAGTTAAATCTGTAAAAACATTGAGCCTATTCGTTGAAAAACAAAATTTATTATAAAAAAAATCTTAGTTTTAAATAAATAATTCTTGGGAATTTGCAAAACATCATAAAAACCTCATCTAAAAGACATTATTAGCTGATTCCGTGAACAAATTAGGTCTATTCGTTGAAAAATAGAAAACTCTGAATTTCCTTACAAAAATGGTTTAAATCATAATTCTTGGGAATTTGCAAAGCAACATAGAAAAGAGTCATCACAAAGATATTCTTAGTTAATTTTTTTAACAAATTCAGCCTATTTGTTGAAAAATAGAAGAAAAACTATGAATTTGTTTATAAAAATTGTTTAAATAATTAATAACTCTTTGGAATTTTCAAAGCACCATAGAAAAAAATCATCGCAAAAATATTCTTAGTTAATTTTTTTTAATTGAGCCTATTCCTTGAAAAATAGACAAACTCTGAATTTGTTTATAAAAATGTTGTAAATAATTAATAATAATTCTTTTAAATTTTCAAAGTATCATATCAAACAGTCACCGGAAAAGCATTCTTTAGTTTTTTTTCTTTTAATTGAACCTATTCGTTGAAAAATAGAAAAACTCTGAATTTGTTTATGAAAATTGTTTAAATAATTAAAAATGCTTCCAAATTTGCTAAGTATCATAACAAACAGTCACCGGAAAAGCATTCTTAGTTTATTTCGTTAAAAAAAATTAAGCCTGTTCGTTTATAAATAGCCAAACTGTGAATTTTTTTTGAAATTGCCAAATAGCATCTTCTTTCGAGTGACAGTAATAAAACTTTTATTTCTCACACATTCCATACGAATACTCTGGATTTCAATGAGATAAACATTCCCAATCTCGAAAAGAACTTTTGATCAATAATTTGTTCATAACGTAATAAACAATTTTTTAATCATTCTTAGCGACTGGAAATTATTTACAGATAGTTTCAGCACAGATATAAAAACCTTTTTTGATCAATCTGAAAATTAAAAAAAAAATGGTACTTCTGAAAAGTTAAACAAAAATGTAAAGTTGGTTTTTAAATAAAAAATTAACAAAATTTATTCTAAAAAATCCAAACACACATTTTTCCAAATGTCAAAAGCTTTAATTAAAAAATAAACGGTACTCAAAATTTGGAAATTTTCAAACATTTTTAAATGTAAATGAACTATGACTAAAGCATTAAATCGAAAATGAATTTTTCAAAATACGAATAAAATATTTAAAATGTTAATGAAAAGCCTTGTGTTAAAAAAATGCGTCAAAGGAATCGTATATACACCGAAGTATACATGCATATACTTCCACTAAGCTTCTTATGAAAACTAACATCTCGAGTTCAAATAAACGAGGATCGCCTGATGGTAGATTATTATTATCGCACATTAGAACTGGATAGAACTGTAAATTATTACTCTATTGAAAAGTGCCTTACTCATTACAACTTTCAAAGATAGGACATCTTGAATATTTATTCACACTGGTCGAGAACCCTTTAAAATCTAGCTTTTTCTTTCAGCCTTAAAATTAACAGTTTTTAAACTGAACGCTTTAAAAATTAAATTATTTCACAACCAGATATTCAAAAGTAAATGATTTTAAAATTGAACAATATTTTTGAAGAAATTGAAATCGTGGAATTTTTAACCAGCGTCATAGTCTATATTTCCCGGTTTTACCTTGTTTGTCAAAATATTTCCGTCCATTGCCCAGGTATACCGTTTCGGAATCCACCCTAAAGAAATACCACGAAGTATAAATACGTAGAAATTTCTATTCTTATTAACTTACTGTTTTCCAGTTCGAGATTCACATCTCACATCTGCAAAATCACTTTCCTTAAGAATGTAAGAGTCATCAGATTCAACCGCGATATTCAAACGTACTTTAAAATCATCGACCCTCACGATTTCTGTAATAACATATATACACTATATCTAAACTAAACAATGCAGGTTAGTTTATAGTCTTAAATTTAATTTCTTGAAGGAGTAACTTACCACTGAAAGCACAAGTTATTTGTCCATATAGTTCTTTTGCGCTTTTCGTAATTAGCAATTTTGATCCTTCAACTACAACCCAATCTGCCGGTTTACAGTTCAAAGGCTTGACTTCTTTAATAAACTTCATTATTTCCGGATTAAAAATGTCAAGATCAGGAAATTTACAAGCCGGCGCCCCATCTCTATTGAACAAAAAGGAATCTTAACTTTACTTAAAAGAGTCTTAGAAAAACGAAGTATGGTAAGTTTTTAGATTATTTGAGTATTATAGCGAGCCTGAAGACGTTATTTAAATTGCTTAAGCCGTATTCTCCTTTTACTCGAACGTAAGAGAGTAAACAGAGATGCCCCGAGTTTGTATTATGAAAAATTGTTTTCATATATTAAAAGTCAAAAGCAGAGAATTCTATATAAAAATGTTTAAAATATTACATGATTTATTGATTACGAACATTATTTATATTCTCCTTGTTTTTATATTCTCATCAGAAAAGTTATTTTCTGAAGTTGAGATTTTTTACATTCTAATGTATTATCAAATTTGATATGCATTGAACAATAAGAAAGCAATTTTTTATAACAAAGAAATGTTAACATATGACTCTCAGGGAAGAAAGAGAGCAATTTTGTTAACACGTCAGCTCACGTCATACAAACCGCCAGTCTTAAATCTGGAAGAAGCAAGATGTCGATTGGGCCTGAAATTCAAGAAATAACTCAGGAAACAGTTTGTTGGTTTCAACAGCTAAAACGAATTTTGAAGGCCATCTTAATCGAAATCCTGAAGAGTGTGAAAGGAAAATTGTTCCCTAGTTATTGGAATATTTTGATAAGGTACAGAAAGTAAAAAATTTCAAATTCCATTCCACCAGTCCAGTTTCAATTACTTGAATTACTTCATAACATGAGCCGGCGTCTTAAAAAAATTGCGCCCTTTCTTAGCTGAAAGTCTTATGTTAGTATGTATTTGTCTAAAATAATTGCTCTCTTCTTGCCCTAAAACTGTTGATACTTAATTATTTAAAAAAAAGTGGGACCCTTCTTGCACCAAAACTCTTAGAACAATTTTATTTTAAAAGTCTCAAAAAAATTTCATAACAATTTGTTCCTTTTTTATACTTAAACTGTTATTACTTTAATACATGGGGTAAAAATTGTCAGGTGTAGTTGCCTAAAAATTTGTTGTCTTCGATTTTCTTGAAATTTCTCTAAGCTGTAGTCCTAGTGGACCTCTTTTAATTCCCCAAATGATGAATCTCCAGAAAGAGGGATTGTCAACCTACAGGGGCTCGAATTTTCGACATTTTAACTCGAGCACCTTATTAAATTAATCATAGCTTCTGCTAAATTCGATCAAATTAACTTTTATATGAATGTTTTCTAAACTTTTTTAAATGATCATTTCTATTGCGACAATAGATTTGCATATATCGGCAAGCACAGAAATAAAAGTCTCTCATTTTTTCTTGTGAGGGCATTCAAGACAAGTGAAGAACCCGTGACTTCGCTGTAATTGAACACTTCGATAGCTCGCCAAATTTCAAAATATCGTCTGATTCGTATGTAACTTGGCACAGTGGGGTTTTCGAGGTCTCTGATTTTAAATTTAATGTCAATATGTTAAAACGAAAATGAAAGATCCAATATAGCAAACATATTTTTAAAACTCTTAGTAGGCCAGACGCCAACCCCATTGTACCAAAACTGTGTATCAGAACTCTGGCAAATGTGCCGTTCTCGAGATATTCGCAATTAATTATTTTTTTATAAACGTTACATTAAACATTTAAAATTCGAAATTTTTGAAATTTTTTTTCTTCTCTTGTTAGATGAGCTCACGAGAAACAATAGTTGTTCTGGAATTTTTTCGCTCCGATGAATATTTATTGCACAAAGTCAATTAACGTGTAAAATAAATGACAAGAAATACTATTATCAATAACCAAAAAAGTATTTTATGAATGAAAAAAAGTAACACTATTTTGGAAGTACCGACTGAAATACACATTTTTGTAATAAACACTGTTCCTCTAAAGTTAATAATTTGCAAGATAAAAGAGTTTTTGTGATATCTTTTGTTCTAACTAAGCTATACAGCTATATATATGTTCTAACTAAGCTTTGTGAGTCATTTACTCATGCACTTATTCTTTGAAGTTGTACTAAAGTCATAATGTGGTCCAAAATTGCGAAATTTAAATATATGGACCTGTAAAATTGTTTACATTTTAAGCGACTATCTCTGCCTCTGTGTCTTATAGAAAGACGGGTAAAAATCTGAAAATTTTAGGAAATTACTACGAATGCAGTCATACCAGTAAAAATTTTGTTCTTTTATTCGTTGAAGAGCTATTACTATCTATTTTTTTTAAAAGGACGACAATAGACCTGAAACTGATACTCAAGAGCGTCGATACGGTGCAAAGGTTAAGGGCAGACTAAAGCTGTATACGCATAACCCTTGAACCGTTTGTACGCCTTTGGATCTCCATCGTGCCTGTCATGTGCGCGCTGACCGCCTACTGCCAAGTTTACTGCATCACTAATAGGTCTATTGTCATCCTCCCTAAGAAAATAGATTTTAATAACTCTTCAACGAATAAAAGAACAATAAATTAATTCGTATGACTGAATTCGTAGTAATTTCCGACAGTTTTTATATTTTTCCCGTCTTTCTATCAAATGCAGAGGCAGAGATGGGCGCTCAAAATTTAAACAATTCTACAGGTCCAGATATTTAAATTTTGATATTTTTGCTCATACCATCATTTTAGTAAAACTTCAAAGAATAAGTATACCAATTTTGACACCAATTTGCATAAATTTAAACAATTTATTGATAATTTCAGATATACTTGTATTTATCAAGTAGGAAAGTATAGTTTCTTGCAGGAATTTTTTCTCTAACACAAATTCGCTCAATGAAAAATGACTACTTGTTTTAACGCGATAAAATGACTTATCACAAAAGCTCTGTTATCTTGAAAATTATTAACTTTAGTGGAACAGTGTTCATTACAAAAATGTGTATTTCAGTTGGTACTTTCAAAATAGTGTTACTTTTTTTCATTCTGGAGATCATTTTACATAAGAATAAAAAACAAAATCGAATGGACCTCGTCGATCCGACGGAAATGGGGTTGACGTCTGGACTATACGGATTTGCATCGAAGTTGGTACATACGGGTCTTCGAGGTCGCTAATTTCAAATTTAATGTTACAATTTCAGGATTGACACAATAAGACCTACGAGGTGCTCAGTTACACTACAGCAGTTCGCGGCGTGGCAGCCGTGCGCATTTGGAGAAATACTCAAAAATATGTTTAAAATGGAAAAATGAGTATGAAATAATTTTTGTATTCCAAAATCATTATTTTTATCGTAAAACTTATTTTAAAACGTTTAGAAAACACTGTTATAAAAATTAAATAGATCAACTTGAGCAAAAGTTATGATTAATTTAATAATGGCGCGCGAATTAAAATGTCGAAAATTCGTGCCCCTGTATGTTGACAACCCGTCTTTTGGGAGGTCCATCACTTGAGGAATTGAAAGGGGTCCACTAGGACTACAACTTAGGGGAGTTTCTAGAATATCGTATAAAGTAAGGGAAATAAAAAAGAAATTTGATGCGTGTTATCTTGACCTAAATAATTTTGAAGACGAACCTGCAAAATATCCAAAAAAGAATGCATAAAAATCCTTTTTTATAATAAGCTTTTTTTGCGTTTTTTGCTAAAACTATCAGGCAGACAAAAATGGCATAGGATACAAATTGTCGATTTCAAGAATACCTAATCGTTTGAAAAACAATTTTCTTAAAATCTCGATAATTTTAAGAGATACAGCATGATTTATGAAAAAATGTTTAATCAACCATATCTAGAGAACGACCATAAATTCACGACAGCACCTCATACCGCCAGATTCAGGAGACCATTCTGCACAATATTCATTAAACAAATTTCGGGGACCTATTATCGCGGACCAAACGGTTCCTGGCTCCCGGACTATTCTTTGAACCCAATGATTTTTTATGTCAACGGAATGACCGAGGGTCATTAGGTTGATAAGAAAGTTATTCCCCTGAAAGTAAATTTAGATCAGTTTACCTGTGAGGATGGGTTCCTGGAAATGTTAGAACATCATCAGAATATTTAGTTAAGAAAATTTACGGAATAAAAAAAGAAAATATTTACTACTTCTCGCTTCATAGAGTAGCTGAGAACCTTCTGTAGTGTACGGCCACGGGTGGTTAAGGTGTCATTCTCCATTGAAGAATAGAGCCAGGTATATACTGGCGGAAGTTTGAGTGACAGTCTAACACTGATTAATTAAGCTCTTGATTATTCCTTATAGTCTGCAACAAGTGTTTTTAAAGTAGATAAACGTTTATTTTTAAGCCTACTGGCCTTGAAAAATTGAATTGCTTACACCTACTTTTACGCCTTGCCTAGCATTGCCAAACTCTGCCTCCGCGGTTACTATATAATACTTATCTACTATTTACTCCTACCTTCTTTTCTTCTCCCACTTACCCAAAACTCCCTTCACCCATGCTACCGCCCTTTTGTCCCCCCTTTCATGCATCAATACCTTCATGCTTATCCCACTCCTTTCCACCCCCTCGCAATCCGCCAACCAGTGTTCATCCTTGAATACCCCTTCCTGCACAATTCACCCATCCCCTTCTCCCTAGGAAGCTAGAACCTATTAAAATCCTCCATGTAATCACATTTAATCCTCGCTATAAACTCCTGACTTCCTTTCTCTCCTTTCTCACACAAATATTGCGCTCTCTCCCTTGGCATAATCCACCCATAGCTCCCGTTAAACCTTGACCCTCTTATTCTCTCCTCCCCTGCTGCCTTCTCTCTCTCCATGCCGTTCTTCTTTACCACCTCATACACCTTGCCTCACTTCATTCATCTGCAGCCCATTCATTCGAAAACACCATTCTCTTTCAACATCCATTTTCCTACCCCCTCTCATGATCTCCTTCTTTCACCAAGACTCCCTAACCAGCTTACTTTCCCCCTCTTCCAAAAATTTCTCCTTATATTTACACGACCGACTTCCTGTTATAATACTTAAACTCGTTCTCCTCGTTTCTCTTCTAACAATATAATTAGGTGTATTCCTTGCCAATCCAAGTGTCCACTTTACATACCTCTCCTGCATCCTATTTACCTCTTTACTTTTCTTCCACCCCCACATCTCCACTCCATACAATAGCACACTCACCATTAGCGAGTCGAACAATTTAATGCTCCTTCCAAAAGCATCTGCAAAGAACTTCTTTCCCAATAATCCATACCTACCTCATCACCACACTTGCCCTCCTAAGTCCCTCTTTTGTATGAACATCCACTTCCCCATTCCTCCGAAACAGGAAGCCCAGGTACACACACTCCTTCACCTCTTGCACCGTCTTCCCTTCCACTTCCACTCTCCACCATTCTCCCTTCCACCTTATTTCCTGAACACCATAACCTTGGGATTTCCCGCATTCAGCTCTAACCTATTATTATCCAGGTTGCTTCTCAACCTGTACATCATCTCCTTCAAAGCCTCCTCGCTTTTTGCCAGCAACACTACATCATCTGCATACGAGAGTGACCACATCCTATCCCCTCCTACCCTAACTCCTCCTACCACTCCGGCTTCTAGCTTAATCTTCATGTCCGCGATTAAAATCGCAAAAAGAGTTGGGCTAGGTGGACACCCTTGCCTCGACCCCCAATCCATCCAGAACCCCTCCGATATCCACTATCCTCCTCTCACACTATATTACGACTTTTTGTATACCTTCCTTGCCCTCTTGATCAGGCTTCTCTCCACTCCCCTCTCCTCCAAGGCTCCCACAACCTCCACCTATCCACCAAAGGTAACGCGCCTTTGAGGTCCACGAAGAACGCGTATACTTTCGACCCCTTCTTCGCTAATTATCTATCCACCACGTGCTGCAAAATGTAAATATTAACGATAGTTCCCCTACCCCCCTTAAATCCCGCCTGCGTCTACGGCAATATATCTTTCCCCTCGATATCCGTCCGCAGCCTCTCCGCCAAAACCATCTTGTATACTTTGTATGCCGTATTCATTAGCGTATATCCCTGTATAATTTTCCTGCTTATCCCTATCTCCGTTCTTATATAGTAGTACTATAAATCCCTCCCTCCACTCTCCTGGAAATCCCTCCCCCCTGCATACTTTCTTCACTACCTCCTTCAGCCACTCCCTAGCCGCTTGTGTACTAAACAGCCACGCTTTGTTCTGTACGCCGCCGATAACTGCTGCCTTTGACCTCACACTGCGACAACGCAGGACATACATCTCGATTACCCGCGCAGGAGAGGAGAAATTTGGCGGCCTACGTACCGTCGAGGGAAGCGAGCTCTCTGTCCTTAGTCGGTCGAGCCTCGTGCCGCTATTTTCTGGACGAGACTTTCCTTCTATCTTGAAAGGTGGGCGGCTTTATTCTTTTGTCTTAAAAAGGTTTCTTTTTTTAAATATAAAATTTGTTCTCCAATAGCGTCGGTGTACGCGGAGAAAAGCTTGTTTGTCAAACGCTCCAGGGCGGAAGTGTCGCTCTGACTTCAGCTTTTGAATTTGGTCGGTGAATGATTTAAAAATCTTTTATGATTTTCTTGTAAAAATGTCAGCTAGACGTGACCTACGATTTTGTTTGTTGACTCATTCTTTCACCATTTTGTACCCATGTCAAATTTTTCTTATTAATTAATTTTGGTTTGTAGAAATTTTTGTTGATTGTATAATTTTGGGGAGGTTTCCTCCATGATAGTATTTTAATTAAGAATAAATCTGAAAAGGTATTTATTATTGCATGTCAAGTTTACTGTTCCATTACTTTAGTTGACCACTCAGATCTATCTTCCGTAGTTGAGATTTCCAGCTACTTGCGACGATCTGCTGAGAAAATAGGCTAAGGAATACGTTAAATTGTTTTCTTTTTTTACTATCTTCATTTACTTGACGGATTTGATTTTTCTCAGGGCGGCAAGTCGAGATTTGCCTGGGCCAGTTGAAAATAAATGTAAAGCCCTCAGAAAAATTTATTCATTATTCAAAACTTGAAATGGCGACCTTCTACACACTTTTACGTATCTAATTCGTACCAAATAAGAACCTATATATATCACACTGCTGTCACTATTTCTCGCTGTTCATCTCCTGGGGCGATGATAAAAAGTTTTATTTAATTTAAAATTGCTGGATGTGGATTGGATTATGAATGTTTGAAAGTCAGTGCAAAATACCACATTTAAATAAAAATCACAATTTATTTATGGTCAGCTTCTTTTCTCTCCTAATCACCATTTTCACATTAGTTAACAATTTATTGAACTGTTCTTAATTTTATACCATTTGTAGGTTTTTAATTCACGCGCGTGCCTTTCGCTTCTCTCTCTGCTTTCGCACTGAACTCGCAAGCTTTTAACCTTTCATAATTCTGAAGGAAGCACACGTCACATCTCACAGTCGTAGCAACTAGCAATCATCCAAGCATACTTATAAATTTTAGAACATAGCATGAACATACCGGCCGCCTCGTTTCGAGAGTTTTGAAACGAAATTGCATATAAGTTAAACCAATAAATGGATAATTATCTTGATACTTATAAGTCCTTAGCATTATTTATAAGCAGAAGACACACTTGTACAATGGGTCTATCATAAGTTCGTTTCCCACTTTTAATTGTGATCGATCTTACTAAATTATCTTGACCTGGCTGACAAGAAGTCACGCGACCTAAAGAAAATTTGCAAGGAGTATCTTTTTCTCATAAAAGAACTATATCTCCCACACGAATGTTCGAACTAGGTTTCTGCCGCTTGTATCTGTTTTAAAAGCCCTGCAAAAATTTTAGGGACCACCTTCGCCACAGGATCTCATTTAAAAGTTGGACAAACTGCCATCTCGATAGACAATTTTCTGGTTAATCAAGAACTGATTGTTCCGGTACGGAAAGCAAATGTGAGCCTGTGAGAAAACAACACGGAGTTAAATATGTTAAGTTTTCCTGATCATCTGAAATAGCTGATAAGGGTCGAGAATTAAGGCTCGCCTCTATTTGGCAAAGAAGTGTGAAAAATTCTTCTATCGTGAGTTTATGATCACCAATTATGCGACGTAAATTGTGCTTTACGCTTTGAACGCCCACTTCCCATAGACCTTCAAAATGAGGAGCCGCAGAAGTGTTAAAATGCCATTTTATATTTTCTTCAGAAAAGAAGTTACCTATTTTCTGATTATATGACAAATTTCGAGAAGTTCTTTGCAGCTCTTTGTCTGCACCCTGAAAATTGGTACCATTGTCACTGTACAGATTAGAAGGTAATCCTC
Organism: Andricus curvator; assembly: GCA_932195095.1. NCBI lineage: Eukaryota > Metazoa > Arthropoda > Insecta > Hymenoptera > Cynipidae > Andricus > Andricus curvator. The sequence continues at coordinate 20,000 of CAKNYM010000258.1, read as the reverse complement.
TTCGAGCAACGAACCGTTTAAATGTTGCTAGAAAGGCTTCAGTAGTATAAGCGCATACTAATTCTAAATGAACGGCTCTTATAGCAAGACATACGAAAAGAGCTATATATGCTTTATGGGCTTTGTAGCCTCTACCTATACCCATTTTAACTAACATGGGACAGGCATAATCAAGGACTGTATGATCAAAAGGTCGAGACCTAGTAACCCTGGCTGAAGGGAGTTGTCCCATCAATTGAGTAGAAAAATTTGCTTTTTCGTGAACACACGGAATGCATTTGTTTACAATACGTCGAACTGAATTATGCGCTTTTAGAATCCAATAATTTTGTCTGAGAACATGTAGAGTCAATTGTGGACCTCCGTGCAATGGATGTTCGGTATCGTAGGAGATAGGAGCATTTTCTAGGCGAACTTTCACACGAAGGAGTCCTTGGCTGTCTAAGAAAGGACGGAGACTTCTTAATGGATTGGAATGTTTACCTGAAGTTTTATTTTTAAGTAAACTGATTTCGGTCAAAAATGTCGTTCTTGTACATATTTGAACCAAAGAATTTTTGCTCGATTTAATATATCGTTCGAGAGAAATGATTCTTTTGGCTCAATTGATCGTTTAGAAATACGATCTGGAAATCGAATACAATATACGGTAATTCGAATCAATTTTGGCCAAGAAGATACTTTTTCTGCAAGTTTATCTAAGGGTGATGGCTCAATTTGAGTCGCATGAACTGAACTTCTTGCAGATTTTTCAAGACTTCTTTCTTTTTTGGACTAATATTAGAATACTTTTTACTTTTAGTTTCAAGTATTTCAGGGGAAACAGGATTTGGCCAGTTTCTTTGAGATTCATGTAAAAAGGAAGCTCCACGCCACCATAAAGGATGATTTATCAATTCTTCTGTCGTGGTACCTCGAGAGACGCAATCCACAGGATTTCAGAACTTAAAAACATGATTCTATTTAGCATCTGGAATCAGGAGGAACACTCAAATGAGTTGTTTTCCCTGAGTCTGATATTTGACGATATGACCCAAATTTTCAGATTCTTCAAGAAAAGCTTCATAGCTTTTCGCTAATTCTGGATTTTTAGCTAAATAACGTTCAACACCGTTGAACAAAGATGAAGCTCGAGGTAGAGATTTTCCTAGAGAATCGAAACATTTTTTTTTAGACGGCAGACGAACTACGTAACGACCGTCTTTTGTGCGCCAATGTGTTTTTATAAAATTATCTTCGCAACCTTGTTCTTCGTCTGTCAACAATGATTGTTGCGAAAGTTCTTCAAGTTTCGAAAACGCTTTTAAATCAAAATATAAATCTTGTTGTGTGAAAATGAGATTTATTTGAATATTAGATTGAATATTATTTTCAGAAATTGGACCCGAAAAAATCCATCCAAACACTGTATGTTGTGATGTAAGAGAACCAGGATGTCCTTTACGCAACCCTGACAACAGAAACGAGCCATAATAATCAGCACCTATAATCAAATCAATTTGTTCGCTACTCAAAGGAGTAATCTGCGTATTATAGATCACGAAGGTTTCAGAATTTATTTCAGTCTTTGGCGGGTTATAATTAATTAGTTTTGGTCAAACAAATGCCGAAATAGGGTAGGCTTGATTTTGATCATTTTTGGGGGAGATAAATAGATTGACTCGAGATTTTGACACCCCAATTAGAACATTCGCAGAGGCAGTTACCCTAGTATTCACAGGAAAACGCTTAGGACGCAAGTATTTAACTAAAGATTCAGGGATAAACGTGGCATCAGAGCCTTGATCCAAAAATGTTCGTACAATAATTTCCCTTCCATTGTTAGCGCGAATCCTAATTTTAGCGGTAGCTAGTAAAGTTTTGGTACTCTGAAAACATCTTAAATCAATCTCAGAATCAGTAGACATAACATTACAAGTAGCATTATTAATAGGTTCTTGCGCTCTCGTATCGACAGTACTGCTAGAGGGAGTTTGATTCGAAGATGTTGACTGAGCTTGATTCGAATTTACTTGACTAAAAGATTGTTCTAAAGAATTCGGAGAAGATTGCTCGATATGCATTAAAGTGTGATGAGGTTTTCTACATTGAAAACAAGATATTTTACTTTTACATTCTCTAGTTCTGTGGCTATATCTCAAGCATCCAAAGCAAAGTTTACGTTCCTGAGCAATCTCCTTGCGCTTTGGTAAAGTGTGCTTTCTAAAAGTCTGACATTGTGATAAATAATGGTTCCCATAATAACAGATTCATTTGGAGGCATTAGAAGTAGAGGTACTATGTGACTGAGCAGAAGATCTTCTAGACTTGATAAAATTTGCATTTTTCGAATCAGGTTTTGACACATTAAGAGCTTCTAAAGTACGAACTCTAGTATCATGAAATTTATTAAAATCATCATACGTTGGAAAGGTTGTACTATCTGAAAGAGTTTTCTCCCACTCTACTACAGAATTTTTATGTAATTTGTTTACAAGAGAGTAAACTAAAAAGTGATCCCAGTTATCAGTAGGGCATCCTAAGTTTTTTAGTGCCATAAGCGCTTATTGATCGTATCTCGCGAAATTTTAAGATCCTTTAGGGTTGTAACGATGTCACTAACGGCTCACCTAAATTAATAATGAGATCACTAACGGCCCACCTAAATTGATAATGAGATCACTAACGGCCCACCTTACTTTTAGAAAGGTAGCTATATAAACCTTACCTCGACTAGATTTAGACAGGTATACTGTTGCCCTTGTACTTTGTTGATTGAAATAAAGAAAACGCTGTACTTTGAGTACAGCTGCTTTTTAAAAAAAAAACACTAATTAATTTCTGGACCTTTACATTTCTGGCGATCCTGCCAGGATAGTGTCAAAGCGACTAGGCTTCCACGGTCGCCCAATAGAGTCTAAATTGCACTATCCTTGATGTAAAAGAACCTACGAAGAAGAAAAGAAAAAGAAAAGGAAGAAATCAATCCAAAATAAGGAGTTACGATTCCTACTAACAGAGAAACTCCGGACTATCGCTACGGCATAGCCCGATAACCAAGCCAGTAAGTAAGTAAGTAACTTATTAGCGAACGAACAGAGTAGCTCCTATATTACGAAAAGTTACTATACCGAAAACTTAAAACATACGATTCTTGAATAACAAAATACTCCGGACTATCGCTACGGCATAGCCCGATAAATAGAGTCAGTAAGTAAGTGAGTAACTTACTAGGGAGTGAACTGAGTAGCTCCTATATTACGAAAAGTTACTTTACTGAAAGCTTGACAACACGTAAGTGGGCTCGTCACATAGACGGTAAGACCTAAGTAGAGCGTGCCAAACAGGGCGGTAAGTCTCAGAAGAAGACGTCAAGGAAATTCCAAGGACAGAGTAAACACAGTACAGCTTATACAGAGGAACGAAAGAAGATTCACCATCCCAACGAACTTAAAAACAAAATAAGTAAGCATAGAACATACTTATAATATAATTAAACCAATAAGAGTATAAATCCCCTTCGTGGACTGAGGTAAGGCGACGGAAATCGAATCTTAGTTAATTCTATTTCCGGTGGTGTTAAGTTTATTGGTTTACGTTAAGATAGACCTTGCACTCCAGACATCTTATCGTCAATAAATTATTCCGGTACTTTGGTATGGTTGATTAGTTTGTAGTAACTAGTCGGCGAATATCAAAGCAGTAAACACACAACAGAGAAACGCGGCATTAAACACCCGTCACAAAAACAATGTATTTAATAAGCACACTGGCGTTCAACGAGTATAGGGAAAATGTAGGGACTTACAATTCTCAGACTGATACTGACAGTGACGAACGTCCGACAATAGAAAACCACTTAACTTCTGCAAAAACCATGTCTCACGCAAATTCGCCTATCCCCAACAACACGGAACAAATGTTGCAGACAATCATGAACAAATTGTCCAGTATAGAACTCAATATCTCTATACTGGTAAAAGAAAACGAAAATAGGATCCAAGATATAGGAAAACCAGCAAAAGCCGTTAGAAAGTGAAAAGAGGACACCTGATTACGATGACTACAGGCGAGAGTCTAGATCACGCCCATTATCAACCTTTCGAAAGCGAGAATCATTAGAAAAAACCAATGATGTACACACCGAAAGTTCCGATGAAGAGGAAGATTACTTTCAACTACCATCACCTACTTTACTACCTATACTACCTACGAACATCAACGGCGAGACGAGATGCCACAGACAAGTAATAAATGTAGAAAATAATCACTCTTCAGGCCAAACAAACCAAGTAGTAAATAACATTCCCGCCAAAGATCTGATCCGTACAATTAAACCAATAAACGGCCAGTACGACATGGTAGTCGAAGACTTCATAAATACGGTAAAGATTTAGCTGGGAAAATTACACATCAGGCAGAAAAATGCCTTACATTTTTGCGGTTAGCTGGATGCTATCGTAAATGCATTAAAAACTTCTCACATATAGCTAAACCGTTAACAGAGTTGGCAAAGAAGAGTATTCATTTTTCCTGGATGGATAAAAATACCAAAGCTTTTGAACAGTTAAAAGAATTACTCTGTAAAGTACCTGTATTAGGATATCCGGTTTACGATAAAGAATTTACATTAACCACCGATGCCTCAAATGTTGATCTGGGAGCAGTACTCTCACAGGAAGGACATCCTTGCTGCTTCATATCACTAACTCTCAATGGGACAGAACAAAATTACTCTAACAAAGAATAAGAATTACTAGCAATTGTATGGGCCACTCAACGTCATTGTCAATATCTCTTAGGAAGAGTACTTATAATACAAACTGACCACCAAGCACTCAAGTGGCTCCACAATGTGAAAAATCCTTCCTCTAGACTATTACGCTGGCGAGTACGATTAGAAGAGTTTACTTACAAAGAAATAGAGTATATCAAAGGAAAGGAAAATAAAATTGCGGACTGCCTCTCGCCATTATTTCCTTTAGAAGAAACAGAAGACACTCTACAAGTAGCCATGGATCTAAGTGGAACACGGTGTGCCTCGACTGACTTCAACCCAAAAGGGCTTTTATATGCCGGTTTTTTTCTGAATATATTTCTGGGATGCCCCACGATCAATTTGAGCCCAAAAAGAAAAAAATCGCTTGGGCCGTTTTTGAGAAAACCCTTTTTTTTTATTTTTTCGAAGAGGTTAATCAACATATTTTAATGAAAATAGGTTAAACGTGGAATTTCATCGGCTCAAACCATTCAGTTTTGCACCCAAAAAAGGGCTACAGGTGCTGAACATCTTACGAGAAGTGAAACCCTTCAATAAAAACATTGCTCTAGCTCTAATAGAACCAAAATTATGACCTTTTGAATATGACCCTTTTTTTTATGAAATTTTGTTTAACATCAATTTTATAAATAAAAGTTCTCGTTTTTCAAAAGAACTCATTTCTTCAGCGTTTTAGATGAAAGCTGCCAGAAAGTTATTTAAAAAAGACTCAATTTTGAGTAGATTAAAAAAAACAATGCTCTAGCTGTAATAGAACCAAAATTATGGCCTTCTGAATATGGCCCTTTTTTTATGAAATTTTGTCCAACATCAATTTTTTAAATAAAATTTATAGTTTTCCAAAAGAACTCATTTTCCGAGCATTTCAGGAGAAAGTTGCCATCAGATAGGTTAAGGAGGACCCTATTTTTTCAAATCTACAGAAAAAAAGAATGCTCCAGCTTTAATCACATCGAAATTATGGCCTCCTGAAAATTACGCTTTTTATGGAATTTTGTTGATTTTTTTTCAATTTTTCGTTCCTGGAGGATGAGACATGGAAAAGTATTTTTATCATATTGTTTATCTTGTGTTCGAATCAAATGAAGACTTAATTAATTTAATTATGAACTGAAAACTTTTATTAACGATATTATTATTATTTATATTATATTTTGTTTTATTTTTTTTGTTTTATTTTTTATTATTTATATTATATTTTGTCCAGACGGCTTTAAAATCTGAATGAACAGACTCCATCGCCTGTTCGCTAAAGAATCCTAGGCCTGTTTGCATTTCTTCGCAGAAGTCAGGTACGTGGAAAAATACAGCGTGTACTTATGAGTAACAGAAATATCCAAATCCAAATAACTCCTCTTGAAATTCTCGATTTTATCCACAAAACAGGGATCAAGGTAATTACCAAAACATGATTTTACGACGGCTCCGAAGTCCTCGAAGGCTTTCACATATTTTAAGCACCCTACTTGACCTGTAGCACGTAGTGAATCTACTTTGTCAAGTAATTTTTTACATGAATTTCCTTTGAAACCGGGACTTCCATGCGTTATTTCTCGCTGAACGTTGCATGATTCTGCCCACCGAGTAGCATCATCTTCGAATTCAGCTAGCAAATTCGTAAATATTGTATTTACAACACCCAGCATCAGATGTAGTTCAGGGAGAGGGATCAGCTGAAGAAGTGTTTTGTCTTCACGAGCATTGAAAAGAGGAGGATGGATACAATTATTATAATGTTTGGCCTGTGATTTCACAGAACCTGCTTCACACCAATTAATATAATTTTGCATCGTATTGCCTAAAGTTCTATACATTCCACAATCTTGCAGTTCTCCTTTCTTCGGATAACACCGCGTACACGGATAAGAGCTGCTGTGAGACATGATACCCACCATAATGTTTGCGAGTTTCAAGTCAGTGGCAATAGTCCCTTCGAAATTATTGATTTGTTTGTAGTTGTTCTCGTAGTTTTCCTGGGCACACTGTGCCAGTGCAAGTACGAGCAACTTGTTGACGCCAGAATCTTTGAAACGTTTAGCAGAAATTCCTTGCTCATACCTTTTACGGCACCCATTCACTTCTTCCTTTTTTTCACTCGATTGTATTGACAGACACACTTTCAAAAACCCTCCTCCACCATCAATTCCAAACTTCAAATGACATTTGGATAATTTTCTTTTCGCCTTGACATGGTCGATCAAGCCTTCTAGGTTAGAGCAATAAGCTACTGTTCGGGTGGCTTCGGAAACCGCATCAGCTTTGACATTGACAAAATCAAACTCCCTGAATCCAAAAAATTCATCTACGCAATGGCTTTTAGTCGATAGCTTTTTCTGTAAATGGGCTTCAACGACCTTAGCATTTTTAGAAGCCACACGAATAGCTGCAGTGATTCCGATTACTTTCCTCTGACTAAGATGGAAGCTAGTCTGAATTTTTAACAAGTCTTCTGCAGAAAGAAGTGATTCTTGCAGTGAATTTTTAGCAATTTTTTTACCGATAGCGACTTGAAGGGACTGGCCACCGCGAGGTTGAGACAGTGATAATTTCGCAGTCTTTCCATCTTTCTTTTTAGCAGAGACGAAGCTACTTGTTCTTCAACCTTTGCACCAGATTCTTCTAAACACTTACTCAGATTTTCCAAGCGAGTCGTTAGGTTACACTTGTGAGAAATACCTCGAGCAATTACAGAAAAGCAGTAGCTGCAGCGTTTTTCGACAGAAGGTGGTTCCGCTTTATCTGAGAGAGAAATAAAAGCATATTTATTGCACGATCATAGAAAAAAAGTAGACTGGGACGTCTTAGAGTAGAGTACTGAAATTCATTAAAATTAATATTTTTTTTATTACAAAAATGTCAAAATCTACATAAGATCTAACAATTATTGTTGTGAAAGACATCCTTTATTAATTTAGGAGAGAAAAATCTACATTTGGACCCCCCATTAACTTCCCAGTTTCCTTAACGACAGGTTTAAAAAGTCGGTGCATTAGTTTCGTTAAATTACCTAAAATTTGCTTATTTGTAATTTCAGCTAGTATGCTCTCTCGCTTGGGCAGAACAACTTTAGTGAAATTTCCTGCTTGCGGTGTCCTGGCCAATTGACAAACATGACATTCACATACAGCACTACTATTCAATCTCGTTCTGTTCAAGGGTTTAAGGACAGACAAATCTGGCAGTTTAACTCTTTTCTCTGTACCACCTTTTATTCGATATACATCTCTTGTGCAGCTAGTGCACCGAACAACGGGTAACCTAACATCAGTGGAATCGTATTCGAAAATCTGTTTTATGAAAACTTCCAGTTTACCCTGAACGGTCACCATTTTCTTCGTTTTGCCGAAACACAACAAGCAAATTCGTCGCAAATTTTCATCATGCGTTCTCGCGTAGCTTTTCGACATTTTCACAGTTACTTGACAGAACGACGAAATTCGAACTCCATTAATTAAAAACAAAAAACTGCAGCTCCAGAAACGAAACATTTAAAAATATAATGTTAAGCAAAATTCCATGAAAATTGCCTCTTTAACTTATTTGGTGGCAGAATACATGTCCAATGTTCAGGAACTTATTTATTTTTAAAAACGTGATATTTTATTTTTAAATGTGATAAAATTTTGATTTTTGATTTAATTTGTTAAAAAAATGATGATTAACATAATTTCATTACAAAAGGATCATATTCAGAAGGCCATAATTTCGATGTGATTAGAGCTGGAGCATTCTTTTTTTTCTGTAGATTTGAAAAAATAGGGTCCTCCTTAACCTATCTGATGGCAACTTTCTCCTGAAATGCTCGGAAAATGAGTTCTTTTGGAAAACTATAAATTTTATTTAAAAAATTGATGTTGGACAAAATTTCATAAAAAAGGGCCATATTCAGAAGGCCATAATTTTGGTTCTATTACGGCTAGAGCATTGTTTTTTTTTAATCTACTCAAAATTAAGTCTTTTTTAAATAACTTACTGGCAGCTTTCATCTAAAACGCTGAAGAAATGAGTTCTTTTGAAAAACGAGAACTTTTATTTATAAAATTGATGTTAAACAAAATTTCATAAAAAAAGGGTTATATTCAAAAGGTCATAATTTTGGTTCTATTAGAGCTAGAGCAATGTTTTTTTTTAGATCTACTCAAAATTAAGTCTTCTTCAATTAATTATTCGGCAATTTTTACGAGATATGCATAGGAAATAAGTTATTTTCCCAAAACTATATATATTTTTTTTTCATTCAAATTATTCGCTTAAAATCGAATAAGGCAATCTACAAAAAACTAATTTTTTCCACTTTTTTCACCATTTTTCAAAAATATTGAAGGGTTTCACTTCTCGTAAGATGTTCAGCACCTGTAGCCCTTTTTTGGGTGCCAAACTGAATGGTTTGAGCCGATGAAATTCCACGTTTAACCTATTTTCATTAAAATATGTTGATTAACCTCTTCAAAAAAATTAAAAAAAAGGGTTTTCTCAAAAACGGCCCAAGCGATTTTTTTCTTTTTGGGCTCAAAATGATCGTGGGGCATCCCAGAAATATATTCAGAAAAAAACCGGCATATGCAAGCCCTTTTGGGTTGAAGTCAGTCGAGGCACATCGTGGGAATAAATACAGAAGACTTAGAGAACCTTTTACCTGGCATAGAAGAAGTCCCTTCAACAAGAGGAGAAGATCTCAAAACTTGATCACTTCATCTATATATTCGGAGCCCCAAAAAATATTCTAACTGATCAAGGGGTCAATTTCGTATCTGAACTCATTCAAAATTTTGAAAATCTCTTCCAGATAAAACGCATAAAAGCTACAACCTTTTCAAGCAACATTTGGCAGAACTGACATCAATCTACCATCCTCATTAGCAACTACGCCCAGTGTGTGATACGATGACGTAATACAACTTTAGAAAAACAGACATGAAGAATACCTCACAAAAGCCAAAGGACAAATTAACACCTAGCTGGAAAGGACCAGCAGCAATACTTGAGAAATTAGATAATAATAATTATATTATTCTTTTTAATAACACACAATAACAACCAATTTAACTACAACAACACTCTTTGGCAACCTTTATATCGCAGACATAGAAAAAGTACATTTATATCATGATACTTGGACACTAATAGTTGGAGTAAATCTAAAAAATACCCAAGACCGACAATTGGCTGGCCAAGTGTGCAATCGTGATTGTAATGAAGCCCACGAAATAAACACCATAGAACTACGCCTAAGAAGATGACAACAAAAAGAGGATATCCTTAGTAAACTACTTGGGAAACCTAAGAGAACTAAAAGAGGATTAGCCAATTTTGTAGGTGACATATCGAAAACACTCTTCGGCACCCTGAGTAACAGTGACTTAGACTATATAAACAACGCATTCGATAAACTGTATATGGACAATAAAAATATTGCATCAGCTCTAACTAACCACACCAAAATATTAAAATCTCTCCTCGATTCTTCATCTTCGGATTACAAAGGGTGGATCAACCGATTTAACGAAGAAGTGGAAACTGCACGTAAGTATACCATTAAGCCATTTCCCCTTCAGGGTAGGCGCGACACTACTACTACACTACACTACTACGTCAGTTAACTAAAACTGTTTATGACAACACGAGAAGTAGTTTCATAAACACTAACTTAGTTATGGGGGCTTTGCGAATAGACGAACTGAACGAAGACATAGACATAGCAATAAACGCAATTAATGACGGAAAACACGGTACCGTACACCCACAAATTTTGACACCCAAGATATTAAGAGACACTAACAACGAATTTGAGACAGAACATAGAACAAGGTACCATGTTGATAATACCGAAGACAATTATCAACACATAATTGATATCAGTAATGTTCAAGTAGCTATTATTCAAGGGTTATTTACATACATTGTCAAAATACCAGTCTTAGAGAAGAAAGAAGGTATAATTAAACGAATCATACCTTTACCTGAGCGCATACTCGAAACCTTTTTAGCAATTATACCAGACCACGAGTACCTTATTAGTTATCAAGATTCTTTTTCACCTACTGATGTAAAACTATTAAACGAATGTAAGAAAATTGATGATTATAAAATATGCGAAAGAAAACAACCGATCTATAAATTAAGAGACACAAACAGGTACTCTTCTTTACTTAAACAATATGCTGAAGTTAAATGTAACAAATCACCTTGTTTATTGCACAAAGAAACATATATCTTCGTAAAGAACGGGTACATAATAACGAATTGAAAACGATAAAAATAAACCGAACAACATTAATCACCGGAGCAGGGTGTAAATTACATTCAGGTAATATCGACCTAAAATTGCCAAATTCTCGTTCCTTCAATAAAGTAATTGCCCTAAATGTGACTTAAGAATTAAACTTTGATAAAACAGAGTGAAAAATGTTAATAGTTAGAATAATACAATCACCACAACAATTAGATAACGACGAACTGTTACGCGCACGATTAAGCCTCGATGACAACGAAAATATGCTCAATAAAATAAGCTCACATAGGCGTATGCATACCTGGACTGAAAGATCATCAGAATGGTTAAAGTATTTGGGATACTTTGCAATAAATTTGATTACATTCTATTTATTTCATAAATGTGGAATACTCGACTTGTTAAAATCATGTATACCTTCGAAAATATGCCTTTTTTGTGTAAAAACAGAAGTGAATACGAATGCTGTTCCACACGTTGTAGCATATATAAATACACCTACTGAAGAACCTTTATTGAAAAATCGGATAGTTCGTTTTTCTAGCTATAATCAAAAATTGTAATCTTCGAAATAAATAAAACATGTAATTTTCGAAACAAGAAAGATTTGTAATCTTAGAAATAAGCAGAATTTGTAATCTCGAAATAATTTAAGGATTTAGAAGACTAAATACATTCTAGGAAAGGGGGCGTAACGATCTCAATAACGGTCCACCGAAATTAATAACGAGGTCACTTACGGCCCACCTTACTTTTAGAAATGTAGCTATATAAACCCTACCTCGACTAGATTTAGTCAGTTATAATGTTGCCCTTGTACTTTGTTGGTTCGAATGAAGAAAACGCTGTAATTTGAGTACAACTGCTTTTAAATTTTTTTAAATAATTATCGTAACGGAATTTTATTGTATTCCACACACCCTCATAATTTTCATCGGTAGAAGTTATATTTTTAATTAATTGCAATGCTTCTCCTGTAAGCTTAGTTTTCAAATAATATAATTTTTGCACATGAGATACTCTTGGTTTGTTATGAATCGTAGATATTTATTAACATTTTAACTAGCATTTATACCTCAAATAGTTACATTTGAAATAAGAGATTCGGAATTTTCTTCAACTAATCCGTGAATAATTTCATTAAACAAGTCTAGAGCTCTAAGGAGGTTCGATGATTATCGACTTTCTATACTTTTTGGCCGAATTAAAAATATTATGTTTTTCAATGGTCCCTTTATCACCCTGCAAAGTTTAAGCTAGGTTAACTAAACTATTTTTCGAAATATTTGTTCATAAAGTTGTCAGATTTGCGCACATAATGAATTTTAGCAGTTTGGATATCTACACAATTTTGCGAGAAAATATCGAACATGAAAGTTTTAATCTTTCTGAAAACATACATATAAGAAAATGTATGTGTTACTGATAAATTAACGTACTTATGTTAAAATGAAGACGGCCTTTTCGGTTTCGAAGGCTGAGTAAATTCCCGCCGTGGCGGCTGAGAAGCAGTACTCGGCAACGTCGCATTGCCTAGTTACTAGCTCTATGAGTGTACTAGACTCTCGTTCTCGTTCTGCCATCCCGCGTTCGGTTTGCATAGTTGCGAAGTTGCCAAATACTCCGACACCACTTCAGACTTCAGTCAAACTTCGAACTTTTAATAATATTTACTCACTTCAAAAATGACTTTAAACTTAAAATTTTTTGTGCGATGTCTTTTATTCGTCTATTTTTCACCGTTTTTAAACGTTTTTACAGATCAATTCATGTTCCAATCCATCTGGCTCGAAGTACCATGCTCATCTCCTGGAGAGATGATAAAAAGTTTTATTCAATTGTAAAATTGCTGGATGTGGATTGGATCATGAATGTTTGAAAGTCAGTCAAAAATACCACATTTGAATAAAAATCACAATTTATTGATGGTCAGCTTCTGTTCTACCCTAACCACCATTTTCACAATAATTAACAATTTATTGAACTGTTCTTAATTCTATGCAATATGGATGCCTCATTATGCATAACGCAATATGGGTGGATACGGATATATGGATGACCTGAAGATTTACGTTTCTAGTTCAAAGCAACTTCAGAGTGCTTTAAATATCGTCGAGGGGTACACAGGAGAGATTCGTATAGACTTTTGATTGGACAAGTGTGCCAAGATTAATCTGAAGCGAGGACGGATTATTGGCGATCCCGGGGACACTGAGCTTGTGAATATAAGTGTTATTAGATATCTTGACAATGGAGAGACCTTCACATAACTGGTCGTGCCGCAGAGCCGCATTCAGGACGTACCATCAGTAAAGGAGTCTCTCCGAAGCAGATATAAGCGTCTTCTTCGACAGATTTCGTCTTCCAATATGTCGGCGTTGAACAAGATATCTGCGACTAACATGCTTGCCGTCCCGGTTCCACTCCACTCGTTTGGGGTGGTTCAATGGACGAAAAACGAGCTTACGGTCCTTGATAATGCCACGCGTAAGATCATGCATATGCATAAAAGCTTTCATATCAATTCGTCCATTCCGCGATTCTACATCTCGTGCCGTCAAGGCGGATGCGGACTTCCGAATCTCCAATGTCTTCATCACCGAATTTTTCTGAGTTCAACTTACATCGTTGAAAATAGCAAGGATAGGAGCGTTACTTTACAAAGCCGCGGAGCAGGCGGCCGAGACCCTTGTCCTGAATTAAAAAAAAAAGTGAGGAAAGTACATTAGTCCATCTAGATGCCTCACTTCTAAAAGCCGAAATAAAGAAAACAGAGGTTAAAAAATTCCGCAAACTTTTGCTCTCCTCAGATCATCAGGACTTAACTCAGGTACAGAGGTTTTAATTTTCGGATGCTAGGACGGTGTTATTTCCACCTAAGTATACCCTGACCGCATATTACGTCAATAAGTTTACTGTGATAGGTGCAGTGCGTGTCATGCACATGCTGAGTACCTGGAACACATAATATCCGGGTGTCCCACTCACGCGGGAACGTTGTATCTCTACATACATAATGCAGCCCTAAGAGTGCTTTATTACCAACTTTGTCGCTCTTACGGTGTTGTCAATGGCCATAGTCCTGCCGAAAGCTCCGAGGGAGATAGAGTAAATTGTCCAAAACGAGAAGTGGCAAATTTTCTGAAACTACGATTTTCGGACAGCAGTCTCCATTGCACACTCGAGGCCTGAGATCGTTCTCCAAGACTTTGAGAAACGAACTATAGTCATGATTGAATTCTAGGAATCGGCGGACTACAACATCACTGCCAAGGAAAAGAAAAAGGAGGAGAGATATCAAGACCTTAAAAGACAGCTGCAACGAATGTACCCAAAATATTCGGTTAAAGTAATTGTCCTTGCGATCTGTGCTCTCGGAGGTGCAAAACTATCACTGGTTCGTAACCTGAAAGCCATACCCGCGTCCAAAAAACAGGCCAAGGCACTTTCGAAATCGATGCATAAAGCTGTCATCCTTGGGTGGCTTCGTGTCCTTAGGACACACGAGGGTTTCGCCGGCCTGTCGTTGTGATTTCGCCATGCCCTGTGACCACTCATCTCACGGTTGTGAGACTGGGCCATAAGTGTGATTTACCGCGGTTCTACTGGGAGCCGGTGTCATTTTTTAGATGGGAGTTGCTCTCAGTGGGATATAAATGATAAATATAAATATTTATGGAAGTCCGGGGCAACTGAAATTTTTACCCAGCACTATTAGTTTCTCACAAGCAGTAATACGTTTCACTCGTTAGTATATGTATAAGGGCAGAAAGAATCATAAGGTTCAGCATAATGCGTGCATGTAATAGTGTGCGTTCATACACTTTCACCCGTCTTTTTTTTGCCATGCGCTAGCATTCACATTGTGAATACGTCGCCTTTCAAACTAACCTCAAAGTTTACATTTGCACGAAGTATATCACAGAAAAAAAATCATCATAAAATCAATATATCTTGGCCGACTTTTGAAACCTTTAATCTCGTGATATGCAAATGTTATTTATTTTCATATTACATGCGTTTTTATGGAAAAAGTTTAGTTACGATATCTCATTTTATCCATTTTCTAACTTCAAGTATAATCGTATCTGCAATAATCGAAAAAAGTAGAAAATCAAAATGTCAATAAATGTAATAGAATTAACCTTCAAAAACAACAAATAGGTTAATATATGTTATGCAGACGTTCGAGTCTTTATCACACTTAATCTTAAAAATGGCCTTTTCGACGTTCCTATTTTCAATGAAAGTCCAAAATATTTTTCAATAGTAACTCTGATACTGATTTTGTAATACTGATTTTGATTAAATAGTATATTATGCAACAGGTGCGTAAAATGCGGTTTTACACACGAGTACCGCGCGATCACCACAAGTGTGATCACACAGTGTGCGTAAAAAAGCGTTTTTAGACACCCATAACAGTGCATAAAACGTGCATCTGAGTGCGTAAAAACAAGCCGTTTTACGCACTCATATGGGTGTGTAAAAACGCATTTTACGCACACTGTCAAAAAAGTCTTTAAAATGATTAGAACTGGTTTTACAGATGGCTGGTGATTACGCATTACAATTAAATAAGAAAAAATGTCTACTGATGTATTCGTTGACTACAGAAGGATGAACCATGGCAGTTTGCCGAAAAACAGAGTAAAAATTCGATTCACTCAAGAATATTCTCGCCAAGGATCCTATGTTAAAGGTATACAAACCTAAGAATACGACAGAACTGCATATAAATGTTTATTATGATGCTTTTTAAGAAATTTCTAAACGATATTGTCGAGTGCAATTGCAACGATTCTCTCGCAACGCTTACTATACGCGTGTGACACGATGTTCCGCTCAGCATCATTGGATTAGAATGCAATGGAAAGAATAACGATAGTAACGATTGTTCGATACTCGCTCAACACCAGTATATGTGTACGGTACTGCATTTGAAATCAGTGATCTCGACTGAATCGCCTTTATGTGCACATACTTGGAGGTAGTGCCGTTTATTGGCTGTAATGCGTGCCTGTATTTGAGTTTCAAATAAGGAAGCGAACTAGAGCCAATGAGCGCAGCTCAGTTTAAGCATGAGCAGATCTTGTGGGATTACTGTTGGGAATAGTAATCGAATCGTAGTTCGAAGTCGATAACACGACTCGGCGCTTCCCCATCCATCCACCGCGACCTCGTAACGCAACACAAGTTTACAGAATTCCACAGTTAGTAGCAGTTCAAATTTCAAAACGCACGGAGCGTACGTTCGCCTAGATAATCTGTCTCTTATTTATCAGGTTATAGAGAGATAGAGCATCCGCTCTGTTAGTCCGATTTCGAGCACTTACGATCCCATGTAAGAAAACTCATAGCCCCCACCTTGTAATGTGTGGAATATGTCCCTTAATGTGCTCGTGGAATAGCAACGCATAAAACTGGAACGGCAAAGAGACTTAAATGTTTTTAAGTACTATTTATATTGTCAGAACAATATGATATCATAAAAGACTAATAGGGGGGGGGGGGCTATTTTAAACTTTTTTATTTTGACCTGTCTTTGAGATTTTGAGGTTAACTCGCGCCACATGTTTCACTCGTTCAATTATAACTGCATTTTAAATGATTCATTTTGTCATCAGTTTTTTTTTTCATTAATACAGAAGACAAACTTACTTACATAGCTACACTCTAAATTTGAATCAATCAAAAATGACTGATTGCCAGTCAATTTTGACTGATTCAAACAGTGCGGATTCGACGACTGACAAATCAGTCAAAAATGACTTTTTGAATCAGTCATTTTGAGTGACTGCCCAAATCAGTCATTCTGACTGATGTAATCAGTCATTTTGACTGATTTAAGCAGTCATTCTGACTAATGTAATCAGTCATTTTGACTGATTTAGACTGTAACTTTGACTGTTTAAATCACTCATTTCGATTGAGTCGATCAATCATTTTGACTGATATAAACTGTACCTTTCACTAATTAAACCAGTCACTTTTGATTGATTGAATCAGTAATTTATGCCTTATTATCATTATTATATAAAATGGAGGAATTCAATTAAGAATATTAATATACAAATAATTTCTGTTTATGTACATATATTTATTCAAAATATGTCGACCCCGTAAGTTAACCCCCTGTACATAAAGAACTTAAGTACTAATAATATAATAATTTATTCAATATGGCAGAGTAAAATATTTAGAGTTGTGACTGAATTTTCAGACTTTATATAAATAGGACTCTATGAAATTATAAAAAAACTTCAGTGAATTCGTGTAGCAAACATTTCGTAACGTAGTGCAACTTAAAAAGGGTATCAAACGCTACTAGGGGAGATCCATTGTCGGCTATTTGTACTTTGTGACTGTCTGCAATTATGAAATATTCATCTCCAGCCTCCGATTGAATACATAAAATGTAAGGCTGTATCCTGCCTTGAGTTGTTTTCGACAGTTTTTGAATCAACTCATCGACGTTTATTTCGCTCTGAAAATAAAAAAAACAACACATTTTAATGATGTGTATAAGTATACATTCGAACTATATTTTCAATTTTGCATTTTAAAATAAAATTCTTACCTTAACAAATCGTATGAGATCTTTTTCCGGAATCTCACAACCTGGTGTTTGATTCCATTCAAAGTTTGCTGACTAAAACCGTTGTTCTTTAAGATATCACAAAGATTGTTGACGTCCAGTTCTTCCATACTGCTAAATCCAATCTGCGCACCAGATAAAATTAATAAAGCAACGCATATAAAAAGGTGAAACATGTTCAGGGAGTCTACTTAAATTACGTAACAGCTTAAGTGGGGGGAGGGGTCGAGAGGTTTTTTAACAGAACTGTTGAAGTTTAAACCAAACAGTTGCATTTCTGTCCAAGAAGTAAGTCCGTTTTCGTTGAAAAATCACAAATTTCAATCATTTCACATGTGTAATAGATTAAATGACAGTTTAGGTGTTCAACGAAAAGTTTTTCATTTTAAATAAAAAACAGTCAAATTCAACCAAAAAAGAAAAATTTTTAAGAATAGTTGAGTTTTCAATGAAAAAATACTTTTCAGTCGACAGAGAAAACAAATTTAAAACAAATTGTTGAATTTTCAAGGAAAAATATGAATTTTCAACCAAGAAGATTTATTTTCTACCAACAAAGACGAATATTCAATAAAACATGGGAAGGTATTATTAAGTACAATAAAAGAAAAAAAAACGGGAAGGGTACTTAGACTAATATTTCATTTACACTTCACTTTGACCAAGTTTCTTAAGTTTTGACTTCATTTTGTTTGAAAAGTCAACTGTTTTTTTTGTAGGTGAAAATACAACCGCTTTTTTGAAAATTTGTCTTTTTTCTAAAGAAATTCATCTGTTTTAGTAGAAATTTCATCTTTCTTGGACATAAAAATGCAACTGTTTGCTTTAAAATTCAACAATGTTTCAAAAAGTAATTCTTTTTGGTTTAAAATTGAACTGTTCTGTTGAATATTCAATTATTTCATAACAAATTTACTTGTTTCAAAATTCATATTTTGGTATTGAAGTCAAATGATGTCTTTTCTAGATGAAAATTCAACAATTTTTTTTGCAAATTTGTCTTTTTCTTCAAAAAAAAGAAAAGAAGCTTTCAATACATGACCGTCTATAAATTTCATCAAAAATTATAAAAATAAACAATTATATACTACAAAACTTTAAAGTTGAATAATTTTACCATAAGACATTGTGATAATATCATAAAGGCTTTATGTGGGTATAATTAGATGAGTATTTTGATTTTTTATCATTCTGTAAATAATATCCATAAAAATAAAGTTTTTTCACACAATTTAAAATAACTACTACCACAAATTCTTTTAACATTTTTTTCAGTTTATCGGGTTGAGCTAAGGTAGTTTCAAAGATTTCAAAGGATTTCTAAATATTTCAAAGGATTTTAATGGATTTTGACGGACTTTTATAAGATTTCAAATGATTTCAGTAATCTTCAAGGATTTTATATGCTCCCAAGAATGCATTTTCATGAATTTGAAAGGGTTTAAAAAGATTTCATAGAATTATAAATATTGCAAAGGATTTCAAGAAATTCAATTAGCTTATATTTGAATTCACGGGATTTCAAGACGTTTTCTAATATTGTAATGAAATGTCAAAGAATTTATTCATATTTATTTAGGAATTTCGATGAATTGTGAAATAAGAAAACTCCGAAACTGCTAACAATAGAATTTTTTGTATCAAGTAACGGAAGATTTATGCTTACCTTTTTTGTTTATATATTAATACCGTAAAATACACCACTGCTACAAAAACAGTCCAATCACAGAAAAATTACTCTTCCACGATAAATTTACACTTTGCACAACGACACGAACTTTACACGTTGAAGAGGAAATTCGAACTGAAATGATTTGGATTCGCATGTTCCCTAATGAGTCATGAACTCAAAAACTGTCCCTTTTGAAAGATACGGAGTAGTGAAGCTTCAAGTGCGAAAATAATCCAGGTATATTTCCATGGATGAGCCGCACATACAAGAAAATGTACCTGTGTGCAGGTAGAAATGTCATTAGGTAGGAACGTACTATTGTTTAATGCAGGCAAGGGCGACAGTCTGCCACCAGTGGGACACTGTAGCAAAAATTATTATATTACTTGAAAATTGGCGGGTTAAAAAAATGTGAAAATTCTTCGGAAAATTCCAGCCCCTGTATTTGGGTTATGTTTGATAAAAAAATTTTTAACCGTACACTTGGTTAATTTTGACGAATATAATCTTATATATATATATATATATATTGTTTATAATAAAACATTTCTATGATGTAATATTATAATCATATACAAAATTAATAACGTAGAATTTTAATAATAACAATAATATAGAAAAATTTGATATAAATTATTATTTATATTAATTATTTATTGATACTCAATTAAGGAATAATTCCTTATCGTTAATATTTAATAAAAATTAAATTAATTATATAAGTATATTAAAAGTGTAT